>JAZGTK010000354.1:8142-85564 GCA_036877625.1 Ambastaia sidthimunki
GTCTCATGTTCTGAAACCCTGCGGCTTTTTTTTGTTGTTTAGTCTCTAACCATTTGAGTCCTATCAAAACCTCCTGCCCCCATCTGCCTCTGAGTTATGCTGAACAAACGCAACTTCATCTCTGCAGGATTGGCCCATCTGCCACAGGTCTGACTCATACTGGAGTTTGTGTGAGAGACTTTCACTGGTCAAATACTGCACAGTCAAAACGATATGAGCATCAGTGCATTGTCAGAATCAGTAAAAGCTATATATCATTCTGTGTATCATTTCACAACACTTATTTAATTCGGCTGAAAGAGAAAATTTTTCTACTGTACTATGTATCACAAGAATTAATGAGCCACACATGTTAAACTTTGTGTATTGTTATACAGCCAATGAAAGTTTATATAACAATATACAAAGGTTTTAAATGTGTCGCTCTTTATTTCTTGTGATTAAAAAGTCTGTGTAAGAAGGTTCACAACATGCCTCATGAAAACTGTATTACATTATAGATTTTTGAGGAATAACAAAGACAATAATGTTGCTACAATAGATAGAACCGGTGTAAACAGATTTTTATTTTGAGAATTGTAATTTTGTAAATTGTATTTTGAGTATCATAAATTCAATAGGAACTGTTTTCCAAACACAGTCCGTTTCTTGGTCAAAATTACTGGAACACTGAATTTCTGCTTTTCAGAATGATTAGGGAACCGGAATTAATAAATTCTGTACAATTCCCATCCCTGCTGAACAGCTACATTTTATATAACGTCATGGCTGCACAACTTAATTAATTGCCTTCTCACAAGAGCTGTTATGACAAATTTGAACGCTTACATGTCAACATCAGAAACTCCCACAATGCCTTGCTTTCCCCCTTCGCCGCAGCTGCTCTCTGGATTCATTTCACCTCAACTTGTGACATTTTGTTTGCAAACCTAAAATTTTCCAGAATTTGTGTGTCTTTCTTTGGCCTGGCCAATGAATCCTGGCACAGATTCATCTTTCCCTGAATCAGAGGAGCGTGACAGGCGTTAATTAAGGTGTGTGTTTGCCCTGTCAGAAACATCAGCGGTCGGCTGCTTTTGTTTGGCAAGGCAGTTCAGCTATCAGGCTGTAGGGCTTGACTGGAACTTGGTGCTGATGTGGCAATAAAAGGAGAACTTTGAAGGTCACCAGGCGGAGACAACTTTCGTCTGGGTGGCTGAATAATCGCCTAGAAATGTTTATATAATGCAATTGCAGGAGTTATAATATACATTTTTGGAATTGATCAGAACTCAATTCATTCCCTGACGATTTTAATGCAACAATGTGTCCTTTTAACTTCACTAAAACATTTGTACTGTGATTATGTGGTCTGGTCCAGTCCCGGGCATCTGGAACAGGGAAATTTGAAGGCTACCAGAACTTAACGTTTTTGACATTAACCACATTATACTATGATCTCTGTTGCACACTTTTCTGTTCATCTGACAGCTTCACAGGTTTTGTGGCTTCTCAAATCCTGCCAAAGATCCTTCAAGAGCAGAAACTGCCAAAATAGAAATCAAAAGTGCAAGGAAGGGAAACCTCAGAGACTCTCGATTTTCAAAACTGCGTGACATATGATTAAAAAATGTTTTGGAAAGGGAGCTGAAAGTGATTAGAAAATGTTCTCTTTCAGCTAAATTAAGGAAGAGTGCGGGGAAGACGAGCCCTCTTTCTCTCTGGGAATTATAGATGTTTTACCCTGATATATTCATTGCGTCACTCTGTTTTCGTGTCCTGAATATGGTAAACTATTTATTATTTACCCTTATTAGTATGTACGAGACAAAGAGTAATTTTTACAACTGCTCTACTTTAGAAAGAAGAACGATAAAAAGGACATTAGCAAATAAATAAATAACTTGAGCAAAAAGACGAATTTGAGCGTGAACTGCAGCCAAGGAATAATATAATTCCCCATCATGCATCAACTTTACTGACTGCTGCTACGATGGCTGGACAAAAACACAGAAGCGCCGGGAAGCGCCACATCAATCTAACCCAGAACACGACGTACAGAAAAGCTTTTAAACACTGAGAGCAGCTCAGGTAGAGAGAGATCACACTGTACAGACCAGCCACGCACTCCCTGTAATCTTCTATTACTGTGATCTGAACTGAAACCGGTTTCAGTGTTTCTCAGTGTGCATCTGAATTAGACACTGAGCAAGGGAATAAAAAAGCAACTATTACAATATTTACAATCTTCATAAACTTAAAGTTTATAAATCCACTATCATGGAACCGGTATTCAAAGCCTTTTCAAAATACTGTTGTTTGAATATTATATAGACTTTGTTCTAAAGCCCCCTAAGCCGCTTCTGTTTTCATACTGTGTTTTAAGTCTTACTGAAATAGAACTTTCCCAGCTAACGGGAAACATTCCCAAAATGTTGGCTAACTTAAAAAGTTCTTTTTAGGTTGGTAAACAAAAATTCATTTAGTAATGTTAGTAGAAACTTTTACGTTATATATCAAACTAATTATTCTTAAGTTGTTAGTAGAACATTTCAAACAGTTGCAGAAATTTAAAACGTTTGAATAGCATTCTAATAACCAAACAATGTTTATACAACATCTAAAAAACTAGACATTTTGAATTTTCAAAATAACATTTTTAACGTTTCTGCTGCTTAATGGAAACGTTACAGAAAATTACTTGATGCATAATTTATGTGGAGTGTGCATATGATGCCCTATTAAGTTGTCTATATAGACAGCACACTGAGTTTTGGAACAGCTATAAGTTTCTTCATTCTACAGAGCATATAGATCCATCAGTCATGTGACACATCTATAGGTTCAAAATTGATGATTGCAAGACAGCGTTTTCCATTATACAGTCTAACCTGTTCTGTGATGTCAGCAAATGACACTATAAACCCACGGGTGGATTCTGAAAACCACTGTATCTGATGAGAGATCAACAATATTGACTCCAGCCTCTGAAATGCCTCTGTTCTTCATAATCAGGTTAAGATCGTCCGCGGCACACAGAGAGAGAAAGAGACAGAATTTACTTTTCTCCATTTTAGCCCGACTGCCGTGCCTTTTCAGCACTTTTAACGCTTCCGCTGGTGGCAAAAACTCGGCGAGCGTTTGGGAATGACTTATTTAAGAGATCACATTTCCCTCTCAGTCAGCAAAACAGAAGTCCCTCACTGAGAAACAAAGCACAGGCAATGTACTGTGAAATCTAGGGTCATCCAGAGACAAATAACTCCACAGCAAAGGGCAACAAAGGACGCTGAAATAAAGAGACTGGGCTGTTTCCAATAATTAATTAAAGACTCTTTCAGCGATTCAGGCAGAGGAAATGGTAAGCACATTGTGTGGGTGGGATCATAACAAAGACCGGCTTCAGTGCATCTGTCCGCACACTGTCAATACATCTCATATATCAACACTTGGCTGTAACATGTAATCACTTTGAATTTGGTCCAGGCTTGGGGTGTTATTGACTTAAAAGCCTTCTGTTCTCTTTCTAGACTTCTTGCCGAGAGCAACAGGAACGATCTACATGAGTCTGTTTGGATGACTGTCAAACCAAACACTCCCGATGAACATGCAACTTTCTTCTGTCACCAATGAACCTTTTAATAGACTGCGGGAGAGAGACAGAACATTATTAATGGCTAATCAAATGTCAGTTCTATTAAAATAACAAAAATAAAAGCAATTCATTTTGAAACTGGATTATTGTTTTAATAAATAACGGCTCAGTCAGCTAATGGCAAATTCTAGCTTAGTAAAACATATTGTTAAACAATAGGTGGAATAAACCTTTCGAGTAGCGCTTTTTAAATATTTATAGCTAGATACATTGGGGTCTGGAAATCTGAAGGCTCAGTGTAAATTTAAAATGTAATTTAAACCTACTTTATTTAAAAAGAAATGCAATAGTTATATGATTCTGAGAAGTTGAAAACAACATTAAAGATACAGAAAAACATTATGACTTTTTGTTGAAGTTCGCAAGATGATCTTTGAAACGCTCTCAAAAAACTGTACCGTGCTGAACCCCATGATACGATTTTATGGATTCCACTATGACGCAGATAACACAAACACTTTTAGTAGTCCTATCTGAAAATGCTCTCGGTAGTTCTGTTTCATAAAACAAGCCACATCAAATCTCAACTAATCAATATCAATAGAAACCCAACATTTTAAAGGTGTGTGTGTTTGTTGAATAAGCTCGGTTGCATTAGTTAAGGGTTTAACCTGACTGTCTCCCTGTGGTTACAGGCACTGCCTGAGGCCCTTCAGTCTTCACTAGTCAGTAAGAACTAGAATGTCTGTCCTCACCCATCTACCTCAGCTCCTTACAAACAAATATAGCAGCCATGGTGTGGAGTAGAGTAGACTTCAGAAATATGTTTCAATCTTTCATTCCACTCTAGGTTTGTAGCTTTCTCTCACACAGCAGGAATGTAGCTTAACAGCACTGGAACAGATGTGAAGACACCCACACAAATCCACGTGCTCTCTGATTCCTGGTTGGACGGATAGATTGACAGATAGATTCGTTCTCTGTCGCATGAACCGTATTGTTCTGCATGTGTACACATTGTAATGTGATCTGAACACATCAACAAAGACTGTGATACCGTTATCACAGTTCCACTAAACCAACGGTTCACCTACAGAGGGTCTGACACATTGGGGCTGTGTTGGAACCAACAGAACCAGAAGCATGAAAGTCAATGTTTCTAAGTGGATGCATACAGGCAACAGGCTTACAAAAAAGGTTTTGTAACTGAAAGGTTCCATTTTGTTCTACCACCAAAAGTCAACCATAGGCCTTTTACTGGTTTCTGACTGGATACAAAAGAAAACGGCAGCTCTGAGAAGCTGAAAAGCTCCTCACACCTCTGGTTAAAGATAAAGCATCTCCATAAATCTATATCATGCTGCCAGACAACGGCTTAACTGTAAAGGTGATGTGTGTCATTTCTAGGCCACTTGTGGCACCAAAGAGAACTACACAAATAATACGAGTTTGACATGTTAAACGACTTTGAAAGTGCCACAGAGCCAGTGTTTACACTCTTTCAGTCTACGAATTGATTTCTTATAGTTCTCTCAGCACATTAAACGTGATTGGAAAAAGTATTTTAACACTGCCAAAAACACACAATTCACACCATTGAAAGGACAATGTTGCTATCTTAAAGTAAGACATGAGAGATCTTATATTTGTCAGCCTGGTCTGCAAACATCCACTACCATTCAAAAGTATGAATTCATGAATTTATATTTATGGATGTGCTGGACCAGACAGACAGTCACATATGACTGGCAACACAAATCATATTTCAAAGAGTTTGCCAGACACATGCAGCCAGGCGAGCACTTTACCCATAACCCTCTGTCACAGTTAGTGGACACTGAGCAGTGTGCGTACTGTGTGTGTGGTTCTCCTGAGCTTCTGCTTAATGTCTCAGCCAGCTGGGCGTCTGATTACATGAACAGGTCAGAAAAAACAGACTTCATACAAACAAAAATTGTGTTTTGTATTAGTGTAGTAAATGTATCTTATATACCTCACAGCAGCATCAAATACAACACTCAAAAACTGAAAACAAGTAATCAAATGTAAAGTAACATTCTTGCATTTTTATAATGTTCCACTAACATCTTAAGCAACGTTTTTGATATATGATATGTAACATTGACAAATCTACTGATGTTACTGCAAGAATGTTTTTTTGATAACTCTAAGAAAACTTTTAGAGAATGTTAGCCAATGTTCTGAGAAGGATCACTGTTAGCTGTGATATTGGATGTTAGAATGGAAATCTGGAAAACACATCTCTTATTTGCATTTACGTTTATAATTTGCAAAATCTCTATTTCATAAAAACTAACAAAAATATTGTGCCACACATCTTTCTGTCCAATCAAAAGCTTCCTAGCATGGGAACGTCCCCTCCCCTTCCTAAAAGTCAAAAGAAACCCTGTATTTTGTGCTTTGGTTCCATATTCCTATCTGTGCAAAATCGCATGAATGCAATTTAAATTGTGATGAACATGCAAACATTAAAATTCTCTCATTTCCTTCCTTTCCACATCCAGCAAAGACCGAAATTTAAATAACTCACCTGACCTAGAAGACAAATCAGCTTTCCCAATCTCTGTGACAATAGACAGAGCCATAATGTACTTTCTGCTTCTCAGATTCAGCCGCGCCATTAACCGTTGATAAAATTTGCTCCAATTCAAGTAATACAGGAATGACCACAGGCTGCATGTGCCCTTGTCAGAGAATGACAGCGTTTGCTATCCGTAAGTGAAACATGAAATATTCATGTAGTGATGCACGATATTAGGTTTCAATGAATGCTGAGGGACAGGGCTGCAACACAGACACATCTCACCATACCAACCGAAACCAAAAATGATCTCCTGTGTGCCTCCTCATTATTATTTCAGCACTTAGTTTGCTCACTTTTGCATCACGTTTTTATTTTTAAAACATTCTTTTGCGCAATTTTCCTGTTTTCTTGTAACGCTGTTTTGCAACGATGCACACTGGGAAAAACGCTCTAGAAATAAAACTGAATTGAATTTGAATTGACTCATTTCCAATGTGTACACTCTACACCACTGTTTCCCCCCGAGCCGCCGACAACCAGGCCTCTCCAAGGGCTTGTGTTTGCATCAGAAGACTGAGGAGTCATCATCCTCCCGCAGAACGTCTGTGCAGAAGAAACCATGCAGAACGTGTCTCTTTGGGGGTTGATCTCCACTGGGAGTTCTGTCATATAAAAACTGTGGCAGACTCATGCCCACGGTCGATACTCTACATTACCTGCGTAAGCAAGGCGTTAGCCGTGACAGCCGGATTCCTCTAGGAGATTCTTTATCAATAAATCTCAGTCATTAGATGTATTTGCTTATGGCTAGCTGTGAAACTAAAAGAGACGGAGGCAAAGCAAATATCAGCAACCCGTACCTGGCAGTGAGGAACATGGACTAACGCATCCATTTTAATTCTCTTTCATCTCGGTGAGAAAGAAGACTTTGGAATCCCGGAGGGAAGCCACATCAGTTCTTTGTCACTACCAAAGTCAGTCCTAGTCGCTAAGATCTATGTAACGTATGCCTGCCGCCCCGGGAGCATTTCACACAGCTAATATTATTCCAAATCGAGATGGCTTTGAAATGCAAACGCACACTAATGCTTTTTCCATGCCAACTGTTGCAAAGCCTCTTAATTGCATTCTTGCTCTGGTCTCTTGTTTACACACAATCTGCAACATCCCATTTTTGGCAGCAGACGCCGGCGGAGGCCTCACAAGAAAAGACTCGCAGCCCACACAGAGAGAAGCGGCTAGACCCGACACCAGGAGAAGAAAAACAAGGTGATCTGAGGCTTTATTGATATGTGTTTTCAGAGCCTCATTTAGACAAACTCAACATTCTTTGATTACTTAAGCCAGTGGTTCTCCACCGGTGGGGCAGGACCCCAAACATGCATGATATAAACAGCCGTGTTAGCTTTTGAAACAAAGTTTCAATGCTTTGAATGTTTCCTGTTGTCGATATAAGAGAATGTGTGTCTATTTAAACATTACAGTGTGTGAATTCAAAAAGCCAAATTGTGACACGGGCATAAAAACAAAAAATAATCAAAGAGGTAAGATGGTTTACGAAGATCATGAAACAATCAAATAACAAATAATAGAGACTTTTGCGCAATAAACCAGTAAGTAAAAAATCAAGTGGGAACCACTGACACCTGTAGTCAAATCCTGACCAAATATGTTTTTCACATGTAACACAGACATGACCCATTTATGTAAAAAAAAAAAGAAAGTCACTGAAAATTACACTTAGATGTGATCCAGGCCACTTTCATTGGTGAAACTCGGCAGGGTTTAAAAAAATAGTCCATGCAAAATCTTTAGTTTCTTAGATATAAAAAGAAAACAGCATAATTTAGAGCTGACATTACAAAAAAAAAGTCAACATTAAGATGTAAGTGTCAACAAAATCAGAACATTAATGCTCTCCATACAATTTATTAAAAATGTTTCTTCTTTTTTTGTCTCTATACCCTTATTGTGAAATAATTTATATTGCAAATTCTGTGTCTCATTCACTCCTAGTCTTTCTGGTTAGTGTCTCAAAGTGTCTCTTTTAATGTTGACCGAAGTACAGGAAATGACCAAAGATCAGCTATACAGGGCAGTTTTCCATCCCCAGATTAAGCTTATCAGTGCACTGAAATTACACTGTCAGGGGTGACTCCTCACTAAAATAGTATTTAATTTAAGAATACACTTAATCTGTCTTGGAAACCCGCCCATGGAGTTTTAATTAAATTTAATGGAGAATATAATACCATGAATACCTCTATTCACAAAAGCCGTGGGAGAGTTTTTAATAAAAGACATGTAAGTTCTTTCAACTACAACCAGCAGGATACCTGGTTGGTTTGTTTGTTTAGTAGAGGTCAAGTAACATGACGGCTGTTAAAAGCTGACGCAAGCATGTGCTGCCCACACCGGCTGCGTCCGGTGCTTCGAGTGGGAGAACATGAGTTTAAGTGCATGCCATGACATCATCGATAACATAGCAAAACCACATAAATCTGCAGGAGACCGAGCGCTACAGACCGTGTGACGGAATCACCACCACCCCTCCCTCACACAGCTTTCCAATAAGCACCATCCTACGCTGTGATTGGACGCCGCTTGACCTTCAGCGTGGTCAGCGGGGACCCCGCCCTCCGTCCGTTAAACCGAGACGAGGGCGTGTCACATCTATCTCTGTCAGCTAACGGCTCACTAGCTATTCATCAGCTTGTGTCCGACAGCAGCATGAGAGAGCAACGTAAGCACATGTGTTAACAGCTAACTCCTCCCACTTCATAAAACACACACACACTCTCCTATGTGTAGTTTATGGGCACTCTCCATAAGCGTAATGATTTTTACACTGGGCTAATCACATTTTCTCTCCTCTTCCCATAACCCCACCCCTAAATCTAATCATCACAGAAGTTTTTTTATTTAGTTAGTTATTTTTTATTAAGAAATGCCTCTTCGTATGTGTTTTTTATGCAATTTGGTTTATGAGGACATATTACACATCCTCGTAAAACTCACACACAAACACACACACACACAAACACACACTGGAATACCTCCTAATCTTTCTAAATGTCTTTATTTAAATGAAAATCAATTTTAACCCACCATGTTTAATCAAATCTCCTGTGTCCAGCCAAAATGTAATTGCTGTGCTGGTGTTACAAATCTCTTGCAATGCACACAAAACAAATACATCAGAAAACCATTACATGTATATTCATGAAATTGCAAATCCCGGGATCGCTCCAATCAATAGGATTAACTAACAAGCTAATGCAAACAAAGCACTTTGTAATCCCGTCCAAACAGAGCACATTACATCAGCTTTCTGTCCACAGCATATAAACAGCCGTCCAACATTTAATAAAATAACACTGACATTTATGAGCTTCCACTTATTCTAATGTAGTTTTAAACCCTGAGAAAAAAGAAAAGCTAATTCTATGCTTCAGTCAGGGATGTTTAACTTCATGACAACATGTTTCACAACAACATACGATTACGTCTTGACAACATATGATTATTAAGGTTTTAATCTGAACGGTTTTCTTAATGATATAGCTTTCCGAGTAACAAACTACATTCAACTACCAGTCGCTGTGTAACGTGACAAAAATCAACTGCAACTTGCTGTTTAAGGTGTCACACTTAGCAATTTGAACTACCATTGAAACTACACAATAATCAAACCTTCCCATAAAAGAGAAAAATTACTAATGTTATCTTGTTAGTATCGCAATTATTTCTTCTAGACAGCAATGAACTTAAACAGAGAGCAAACAAAAACTTGTGTCTCAAATATTTCTCCTAGGAAAGACCCAGAAAATCTCACAAATGTCTCCATTAGAGTTTCAGAAGAGATCTCAACAATGTCACAAGTCAATATTATTGAAGATTTCAATATAAACTCAAACATCTCACCAAATATTCCCAAATCCAGATGTTTTAGTTTTAAAAACATAAGTAGCATTACATTTACAGCTCTATACTCCTCACAATGGTCTTTTTCTTTCTATTTCTCCAAAGCAATTTTAGGAGAAACATCTGAGACAAAGCTGATACAACTGAGATCTTCATCAAATAGAATTGCATCTGTGTAGTAGCAGAAAATCAGTCATTCTAGTGACTCTGTTTATTTAGATTTATTCCTCATATACTCATATAACTATAAAATATACATATAGCTAATTGAAATTATTTATTTACAAACCATTATGATTACATTAGAAATTATAGATCTATATTTACTGTGTTCCCCTTAAGTGCCTGTATGTAATAGTGTGTAACAGTAATGTAGAGTCTAAAAAAAGATTCTAATAAAACGAGTAGCTTGACTATAGCTTCACAACTTCAAGCTTCAAGCTACTCAATTTAAAGCAGCTTCCCCAACACTGTTGCAAGTACCAGATCCCCAAAATATCATTGTGATCACTTGAAATATTCATATTTACATAATCATGCATATGTACGCAGCCGAAACGCCTTGTGCTGAATGACAACAGCGGCTCATTACAAAAGAAGGCTGAATTCTCCAGCGAAATGCAAGCTGAAGCGCGTTTATTCAATATTTAATGCTTTGAGATTTTTTTCTCGGTGTCATCGCTGATGTTTTCACGCCATAAATCTCCTCTCAAATCAGATTTTAAAACAGCAGCGTGAGATTACATCATAAGGAAGCATTTTGGCTTATTTCAAGAGACGAAAGTGTGACTTAGTTTATTTTTTTTTACCAAAAACACACTCAGACTTTAGGAAGGAGTGCAGCTGCGTCTTTGCATGCGTGCGGGCTGCGTTCATTATGAGGCTCCGTAAAGGACATTTTTATCCAGTAACACTGCTGAGACTCGCTACTAAAATAAAAGCACGCTCGCTCAAAACACAGCACCTATAATACAGATTTTAACATCTCGATGGAAAACAACAATGTTTACATGTTTCTTTCTATGCCGCTCTCTCGCTTTGTAGCTCACACGGCACGATATTGTTGATTCCCAAAAGACGTCGACTCATTTGAGCTGTGAATTTAAATGACGAGAGCGATAATCCAGACCGAACGTTACTTTGACAAAGTGAGCAATAAAAGCAGAGGCCGTGAGACGCATTTATTTTTAATTGCTACGTGTCTGTTGCTTAATTTGAGGCCAATAAAACATTTTTTTAAATGATTCGAGAAAAAGAAAAACAAATGGAATTGCATTAAGGTCGGAGTGGGTGGCAATCGGAAGCGGGTATGCGGATTTGATAGACGGGATTTTGCGGGCCAACAAAAGAAAGGCTGTACTTGTAATCCCCAACATTAAACGCACTGTCAACCCACTAATAAAAATAAGCCAGAGATAGATCAAGTGCCCATGATTTATGACATTTTAAAGCCCTCTGAATCAAGCTGTCTCTGTCTGCTCTCTCACATACAAAGTCCAGTATTTTTGCGCACGTTTTGTGCCGTGTACTGCGTTGACAAACATATTTGCTGAAATACTGTCATAACCAGGCGACACTAAAGGTTACCAGCATCAAATTATTTTTCTGCACAAAGCCAAAAGATCATGTACAATCACGTACCTGATGTTTTTTACACAACTGGAACCGGCGAGTGGACAGGGCGACATAGAACGATTCAAGAAACAGAAACCAAAGCAAACAAGCTATTGCGATCTGAGCTGATCTCCAGCAAAACCTCTTGTTTAGGACCAATGGGAAAAAAATGTGATTTAATGTTTTAGCTTTATCGTGTTGCAACTGGTCAGATCACAATGTAAGGGTTAGAAAGGGCCCTAAATCAATTGACTGAAAATGTAAAATGTCTCTAACCAAGAAAATGGCAACCAGATGAGGTGAAGGAGGCAAGTTTAAAACATCAAGCCACTGCCAGGCACAAATCGTCTGTTCTGAATTAGGAGCGTGACTTATAGCCTTTTCTTGACCTGACCACAATGTATAAGAAAAGCAAGGTGGTAGATTAATAGCTATTAAATGGTAAACAGCAATTCCGGGCCACCTGTAAATGGTATTATTACCCCTGCAATCTCAGGCCTTCCAATGTGTTTAAAGCACTTGAAAGTGGAACTTTTAAACACTTGCCAAAGTCGTGTGTCTTCAGGACATTGTGTGATTATTCTCAGACTGACATCGGGTTAATGAACAAATGAACAGAAAGAGAGTCACACCTGATCTGAGGTCAGTGACTTACCAGCCTGATTTAACTGCAATTAAATCGTAACTATACCGACCCCAAGCGTCAGTCTGGATTTCAAAAACAGTAAAACAGGCAAATTTCTCATTTGGTTCCTACTTTATTTTTAACTAAATTGTGTGGTATAAAACTCTGTATGGGCAATTTTTTTTTGGAAACAATTTAATTTTGTACACCAGAGACATCAGAGCCATCAGGCTGATGTAATAGTCGGAGGTTAGCTGGATACATCAGAAAAGGAGAAAAAAAGACTAGCAATCAAGTCAAACTACATTAAAACTACACAATTTTAGGACGTTGTACAATATTCAGTATGTAAAAAAAAACTGAAATGAAACCGAACTATAATAAGAACAGTCTTATTTCGTGGCATTGTGTGTGTCTATTGTGAAGACAGTGTACAGTTCAGCTGTGAGATGTTAGCTACGTGTGGCTCATTACCTAGAGATCATTCAGCCTTTGAACCTGCATGGCAGCGAGTGAGGCAGAGACCCTCCAGTCTCGCTCTGATAAGGCCCCTCTTTCACTTCAACGCCCCATTGAGGACGAGAGTCTCCGAGGGCCCTTTTATCAGCCGTGTGAGGCAGCGGTAAGAGGGAGGTGAAGACAGAGGGGTTGACAAGCGTTGACCCCCATTGACAGGTGGCCAGATTGAGGGGTGAGATTAGCTCCACTTTCTGAAGGCAGAGGCTGAGGGGAGGAGACACATCAGCCAGGATGAACGAGCAGTCTGTGGCAACTGTGTCGTGCTTGGTAGCCCTAAAACCCCAGCTGGGGAATACACCACAACATGAGGAGCATGAGCAAGAAGATCAGCTCCACAGTTGGTTCTCCTTCATGTAATCAAGAACAAAGAAGCACAAGGAACTTCACAACTGGAGTCAACGCAATGAGGTAGAAATAAAATATGATTCATTACATATAATACAGGAAATAAGATATTCAGTTTGTTAACGTGTTTAGCTTGCTCAACGTCTCATGAGACTGTATTAACCTTGCTCAATGACACAGCAAACCTGTTTTACATTTGAGGGTATGACTTTCGTCCACAACCGAAGTTGTTTGAACTTGACTCCGCCTCTTCGAGAGACAGATGAATCGCGGGCATCAAGGCGAGCGAAAAAGTTCAGACCGTTTTGTGCTGGGAAGAACCCCACCGCGTCGGGGCGTCTTTGATGATGTCTATCACGAACTTCTCCAGACTGACATAAAAGAGCTCATTTCATACCGCCGCCCTGCACCTGCTCGGAAAAGTACGAGACACTTTCAGTTCTTCGGCAGTTTAAAGTCTGAGGCGCAACAACCGACAACATCCTTTAAGTACTGCAGGAGAAAAACAACAACAAAACACGAACGGAAGAGAAGAACATCAAAGCCAGGAGCCTGACTTAAGTGCTCTATTCATCATTCTCATTGTCATCGCGGGTGACGCTTCACTGAGAAATGCAGTTAACACGAGAGTGAAGCTGTTGGACTGCCGGAACCATGCATCAAATTTGTGAGCGCTCTATAGTCACAGCTCAGGACGACTGAGTCATTACACTCAGTGTAATTTCAAATTAATTTAACTTTCGCTTTAAACTACGCAGGACTTTCCGTCTACCTCCCAGCGCTGTTTAAATAATAGCTTAAGACTTTCCTACACAATCATTCCAGTTGCCATTTTTCCCAGTGATTATTTGCAGTAAAATGAGGAGCGGAGGCTTGATTGAGAATTAAAATCTAATCGGGAAGCTCCGGTCTGGCCGTCATTGATGAGCTGGTGGCTATGCATCACTGACATCAGCCCACTTCCATTCCTCTACAACACAAGCTCTGCTTATCTGTTTCTATTCCCTCTTAACTGTCTGTTCTCCTCCCCAACACTTTTTGGTCATGCAATCTCACCCGCTTTCCCAGCTAACAGGGAAGTTCTCAGAACAGGTTCTCTAAAAGTTCTCTCAAAGTCATCAAATAACGTTCTTGCAGTAACATTAGTAAAAAGTTTGTCTAACATTATATATTGTGCATCAAAAATGTTATTTTTAAGTAGTTAGTAAGTGAAACATAGAAACCGTATAGAATTAAACATGGTTGAATGACATTCTTATAAACAAGCAAAAACATTAATACAACATCTAAAAAAAGATGTTTGAACGTTCCTAAAACTTTCAAAATAACGTTTGACATTATTTTCAGTTAACGTTTTCGTTACTTAATGGAAATGTTATGGAAACATTTTTACAAATTAAACTTTTTCTGTTCTGTCAGGCGAGATGCTCCATTATCTGGCCACTCTGTAATTTATTCACATTTTCTAATCCATCTTTATGGGGTGGATTGCGGCTTTAATAAATGATGTCCGAATTCCTATTTCTGGGTGAATGATTTCTTTAACTGTGGGAAGACGGGTGTTAAATAAAACACAACTACAAATAAATTAATAAACTGTTGTGAATAACGATTTGTAGTCATGCAGTGTAACAATCTTGATTTGGCACATTCTGCAGCCCAGAGTTTCACATGATGGGTTTGTGCACAAACAGACACACATACACACACACACACAAGTGAATATCGACTGGATTTGTGTAGTCTGTTTATAAAAGCAGATGTGTGATACCCGGCATAAGACAGACATGCAGGACACTCTGTACATTACTGCACATTTAAAGCACAGTATTCATGCACGGATCGATATGTGTCAGGAAAAATGTGATTTACTAATGAACCGGTTTAGGCTGGTGTGAGAACTTTATCCTCTGGGTCTGCAGAACTGACGTTCTATCAGTAGAAGGTCTGAGAGTAGATGAAGGCCTTCGCTCACCTTCTGTGGCTTTAATCATTTATCAATGCACACACGGTTCCGCGTCTGATTAGAACGGGCCTGTCTGTGCTGGAGCCAGAGAGATGCTTGAGTTTAAAGAGACATTTCATTGATCAAGAGGCCTTGCTTAGAGACTGACAACTTATGTTCCTCATTGCTAAACATATCCAGGCGTGCATCCACCAACCTGAAGCCATTTTAACAAGACTTCAAAGGTACACAAAGCCATTTTGTAACATTACGCTTTACGTTGTGATGTTATTTTCATGACAATTAAATTCACACACAGGTTCTCGTTATTGTACTACAAAAAAATCTCATTTAATTAAATTAAAATCTTAAAATTTCTTCAAGCCTTAAAATTTAATTTTAAAAATGTATTAATTAAATTAAAGGCAAGTCTTTATACATCAGGGTAGCTGTGCTGCATGAATTTATACTGGTTTAAAATAATCACTGTATGATGGATGAAAATCTAACCCGAATCACCAGTGAGAATTCATACTATTCATTTCTTTTTACTTAGTCAAAATGTAAAGATATAAAGGCTTACTGTGACAATTCTGTTTTTAAATGATGATAACATGATCTAAAAGACACTTGATTTGTTTTACTTTGGAAGTTCCCCTAACAGCAGAACTCATAACAGCTGGGGGTTGTTAGGAGCGCTTGTACACAGTATGACTTACTAAATATGTGGGTCTTGTTACTGTTTATTGGAGTTTGTTGTAGCAGCACCACGAATGGCCTGTTCAATAAGCCAAATGTAAATCATTTTTAATTTTGACCAGAGAGCACACCAGTTAGAAAGCTTTGTACCCACCCATATGTTACTTCATACAGAATGCTGAGTCAATGTGGACTGACTTTATAACTACATCTCCCAGAATGCCTTTCTGTCGTTCCCATGGGGGCGTGTTAATAGAGGGCCTCATTAACCTTGGGGAGTTGCTTTAAATGCCAATAGTTTTCGCTGACACCACAAAAGAGCAGCAAAAAAAATGGTCCTTCCCTTCCTCGCCGCATGCAAATCACTTGCTCAAAAGGAAATTACTTCCTGGGGGCTGAGCGCTATTAATCTAAATTCTGTGGTCGTCAAATTGTTGCACATAATAATATATAAGAAACGGCTTATGATGTTTATCTCCTCTGACATTCTATTCTGGGATAAAAACATGTTTTTTTCACCCTCGGTTTCGTGGAGCACATCAAATGATGGCTTTCTTGAGTAGAAAATGCATTTCCTGTTTACTGCCACGAGAACAGCAAGACGGATTCTGCGTGTGTGCGTGTATCTCGCCTAAAAAGGCCCATTTTCAAACACTTTACAATCACACTTGCTTAAAAGCTCCACTTATTTAAACTGCTCTCAGTCTATTCAATCAGACGCACATACATTACTCTAATGTAAATTATACATCACATGCAGGCCGTAATAGAATGGAGATTTCTGACACGGAGATAATTTGTCTGGAATTCCAGCGAGACTCCAGTCAGCTCCTTCTCTCCACACAGACTTGCATCACCATCAGGGCTGTTTAAATTAAAGTGCCAGGGAGACATGGATGGTTAAATTATATATTACATGCCACTGTTGTGTACTCTAGCAGAGTAATGAGCCCCTGCACTCACAGCTTTATGGTGCAGGGGATGAAGACAGTTGTTACGGCCGTTTCTTTCCATGTAGATACTGTGTGTAGGACACATGATGCAATAAAGTTTGATGAATAAGAATTCACGCAGTTATCGCTGTACCTGTCTTGTACGTTGTCTATGTGATGAAAGGTAACGGCTAAAGTGATAACAGCCCAATGCATAAGATACGTTTTTAACTAAAATGCTACAACAAAGTGAAAATATTTCATCAAGTAACATTTTTGGATCAGAACGGTCATGGAAAAATTATTTTTCCAGCAGAAATTTCCAAAAATGATTTTTACTATCTATTCCCAAAACCATTTATGGGGAGCAGGGTCAGAAATTCACTTTTCCATAAAAAGGGAATATTTGTCACTATTTACAGAGGCATACTTTTATAAGGCCAATTTTTATACTTGCTATAAAGTGTAAATGTGTTGTCTATATTTGTATCAGCAGCTCGTTTCTTCTGCACCAGTGACTAATTCAGACGCCTCTGATTGGCCATTTGACAAAACAGCAAACATGGCTCTGATTGAAATCACTCAACAAACATGCCTCTGATTGGTTGTAATGCTTAACGCTGCAAAAAACAAACAAACAAAAAAACGCATTAAGGGAACTCTGTTTCAACATGAGCGGATCTACATGTCAAGATGTAATAAACAATTTTGGTTCATTTTACCACTTTATATTAAATAAAGACAACCACAAAAAATTTATTAAATTGTCCAGGGGCATTTTAGCCCCTTTACCCTAAATTTAGAAAGCAGTGTTTTGGTGGCATTTTTGAACCAAGCCTCTGTTAATTTTTTATGACCACGATGGAGAATTTATTGCAGTTAATAAGTGATCGTTAAGCGTTTTTGTGAACCACAGGAAACTCTGGCCGCAGTGGGAACGTTGGCAAACATTTAAAAGGTCTTTTCTTTTCATCACATATCGGGCTGTTATCACATTAGGCCTTTGGTTGGGTATCTGGATAGCTGATCGTATCTGTACACAGTTAGTGGCTAAACTCAAACATTTTGCTGTGCTGGCACATGGCTGAGGTTCTTCAGTGAGGGTGTGCTGGATCGCTTCAGCTGCAATCTTTATGCCCCATCAGTGCTGAAATTAAAACAGAGAAAGGGAAATTGGATTCCCAGCTTCTCAATAAGCGGGAATATCCTACCTTTTGTCTTAATTACATTAGCCAATGAGCCCCCTCCTCTCTAAGCCGCTCACTGAAACGTCCCTTAATAACATGGAAGAATAGACTGGCGTGGGGCCAGGCCCACCAACCCAACGCTGAAAAGAGTAAAGGAAGGTGGGACAGACAGCAGAAGATACAGAGTAGCCTCCCTTCCCATGCCTCACTTTATAGAACATCTATAATCCGTTGCGTGAAGACCAGTCCGGACAGCGGAATCTCTTCCCTGAGGCTTGATGATGGATGTACAGCTGAACAGGCTATAGAAAATGATAGAACTTCTCGCTGAAGAAACAGACCTGACGGAGGAACCCTGCAAGATGAATTGCGCTAGACAATATTCTTTCTGAGCAAACCACAGTCTGTATTTCTCTATTCTCTGCTCATGAACCCCCCTGGGTGATGTCAGTCAGCACTCCTTTTCTTTTCCTCATCGCCGCTAATTTTGGGTGACGCTGATGTTTCTTGCACAGCTTGGAACGCGGTTTGTCACTCTAATGAAGTGTTTGGTGGGAAAAGCGCCTCTGGTCTGATCCCTCAAGGTGACAGAGATGCAGGAAAGCGCTCTGCAAACAGCCTCTCCTCAGAGAGACGCGTCTGAGCGCGTATGCTACGTTTGTGCATGCGTGCGTGGTTATGGGAAATGCATTTGTTTGCAACTTCAATGAAGAAACCCCAAAACACTTGGTACTCCATCAAAGCAGGATGAAATATGTCCTGCCAACACAGTTTTTCTGCCGCCATGACAACTAACAACACTTCAACATCACAACATGCTAACAACTAATTAACTTCACGCTAGAAAATGCCACATAGGCGTAGCTCACTCTCACAACACAGAAGAGAACGAGGGTCTTTTGCTCTGTGGCACTCCACCAAGCACAGACCCTCTCTGCAGGGGACAAGCTACCCGAAGGCCATAAATCTGCAACAAGAGGTTGATCTTCATGTTCGTTTGTTGGCTAGCCGTGTGTGAAAATGTTAATGAGGGTTGTTATAATCCAAGAGATGGTCACGTTTTGCAAGCTCCTCTGCTTTTCTGCTTACACTCAACTATTGGGCAGCATCAATCCTCAACCTCTGTTGTGCTAATATTAGATCTAATCGCTGAAGTGCGTCTGGTAAAGTCCCTCTCTGCCTCTCTCCTCCATTTTTAAATGGACAGGCTGAGGTGCGTGCCAGGGAACAGACTAGTAAAACGTGTTGTTGTTTGTGAGTATATAAATTAGATGTTGGCCTCAGATAACATGCAGAATAAATATGCGTATAGTGCTTTCTGCTGTCCTCCCAAAACATCACCAAAATAAAAAGAAATACATACATGCATACACACACACACACACACTTATATGTATACACACACACACACACAAATGTATATGTACACACACACACACCTATTTATACGTGTGCACACACACACACACACACCTATTTATATGTACACACACACACACACACACACACACGCACACACACCCATTTATATGTACACACACACACACACACGCACACGCACACACACCCATTTATATGTACACACACACACACACACTTATATGTACACACACACACATTTATATGTACACACACACATATATAGTTCTCATACTTTAAGGCTAATACTTAAAAGAAAGTGGCTTGCATCACTGATTTGTTTATAGGCTTGTGTAAGTACTACTCGGTTTTTCCCATCTTTCTTGGTCTTTGTAGATAAAGATTTTCAGATTCTCACTTTGATCTCCATCTTGGATTAGCTCTCTGTTGTATTTATGCACACTGGGAAATATTATCACGAACACATACCTTTTTCTCACGAAGTGTGCCGTACCAGGAGACCGCTGTCTTTTTCTGCCCTGACATTATCAGCCATGCCTTAAAAAACTGCACAGACAAGCAACACTTAGCTTCCTGCACTCTCTACCTAAAACTAAACAGGAGAATAATTACTGGTGTTGAATAATACATGGTGCATTGCAAAGCAATCAACATGTCAGAAACGAGCCCCGGTTTAGTGCAGAGTGGCAAAGAATTCTGGGGGATTTGAAGGTTTCAGTCGATACAGTAATAAGAGTTGGTTGAAGGTGCGTGAAGAATTTCGCCCTCGCTCCTGTACTCTACACTTGTCTCTCGTTTCCTCACTTTTAGTCGTTCGTTCCTTCCTCTGTTTTTTTTTTATTTCTTTCATCCCGAAAATTCTATTTCGCTCCCGTCTTACTGCTTCCCCTTTCCGAATTGCTAAATGTAATTATTTTCCACAATTCGTACTCGTAGATGTTCACCACGTTTCTAATATATTTGGTAACCGGGTTCTCTTTTCCCAGCCAAACCTTTCGGAGTGCTCACTCAGCTTCCATGAAAACCATAACAAGAGTGTTCGTACGAGAGGTGTGTTAACCCGAGATCCACATTCTTTCCAATTACATTTTCCCGGGCAGCACAGCACGGCCTTCAATTCTGTGGCACTTTCCCATTGCTAGACTTCAAAGGAATACTGCCATGCAAAATGCTCACCGCTGTGTAAAATGTACGTTGGCACAAACGGCCACCTGCCCTGCACCCCTTGCCTAAAGCACAGCCGTGTCCCCTATTCTCATCCCTGGGCAAACTCCACTCCAGAAAATAATTGAAATCCTTTGGGTTTGACGGACGTGATCGTACTACATTATGTAAAAATACACTGTGAACATAATCCTTATCCAGGGATTACCTCCGAAATTCGTCACAATCCTACAAACTTTCTGTGATAGCTATTTACTCTTCCCCGCCCTAAGAAGATTGCAATGTTGAATGGTGAGATAGATTTGGGGGCGGGATCAGAATGTTTAAAGAGACATTAGCTGAGCAATTAATCTCATCTCTTTTGTTTCCCGCCAATATTAACTTCAAATCTACACACTCATAAACCTTTCTGAGGACGAAAAGTTCAAAAAAAGTTCAACGGATTTAATGTTAGTTTGTTTTTAAGGTGGAGGTCAAAACAGGACAGCAAGATACCCACAGCTGAACTACATTTTAAACAACATACTGGGAAACTCTGTTTCTTTGGTATGAAATTCTAAATAAATATATTAATAGTACATATTAAATATATTTAAAACTAATTTTGTTATACTAAATATTTTTAATACTAACACATTTAAAATAAAAAAATAACAAGCCATTCTACAGCACTGGCACTTTTTGTTTGGTGTTTAGAAAATGACAAAAATTAGCCTACATGGTTAGGCTTTTAAAGGGTCTTTTAACAAAATTTTGAACATGTAGTATTAAGTCAGCCTGTGTGGTTACCAAATTACAAATAATAACTCATCTGTCTTTAAGGCAGTACTGATATTACTGCTTGAGTCAATGCAGCTACTGTATGTCAGGCTGCTAAAAGTTCAGACCAACCCAACCACAGTGTTTATAACTTTTCCAGGTCTTTTACTGGAACTTTTACTGGTCTCTGCATATAAAACTGGGACAGCAGAAAGAACTTCAATATCAAAAAGTGACACAATGTTTTCAATAGCATAATGGTCTTTGCCATCAAAATTGGTATTGAGAAATTTCACAGGTATAAGTATCGACTAGCACACACACACTCGTGTGTGATGGCTCACTGCTAGTGTTTGGGTGGCTAAGCCCTCCTCCTTCCCCAGAGGAAACCGATTTGGCGTCTTTATTTTTGTGGCATAGGGATAAAAAAAGACAGACAGTTCTCTGATAGATGTTTAAACAGGAGGATGTTGAGAAGAACACTCAGATGCTTAAGTCCAAAGCTGGAGTGATTGTTTGCAGAGTCACTGAGCTACAGTGATTCCTGTCCCTCCTCTGTTTTACTTTTCTCCGCTGCTCTTTTTGTTGTTTGTGGCAGAAGGTTTTTTTCTTCTGTGTGCTAATGAGTTTTCTGTGTGCTTTAGTGTGTGTGTGTGTGTTGATGCTTAAATATGTGTGTTCATTCTCGTATGTGTCGAACCACTTGTGTTTGCAGCGTAAAATGATTTGGCATTCTAACAGTGTGCCTCCATCGCTACCTCTCTCTCTCTCTCTCTCTCTCTCTCTTTTGGTCCCTGTTTTTTCTCTGTCACTGTTTGCCAAGGTTTTGTGACGGCTCGTGGAAGCCTAGTCAAACACAATTTTCTCATTCATCTTCCTGTCATTACCATATTTTAATTACTTTTTTTAAAGAGATGGCCCAGGAGTAAAATAAATCAACAGAAAAAAGCGAGATGTTACACCGGGGGTTATCACCAGGTTGGTGTCTCTAAGGAATAATTGTGGGACAGTGAGAACCAGGCTCATGCAAAGCTGCAACACTTGGCCGGAAAACGGCAGTTCCCGGATATAATGGCCTGGAAAGGCTGGCGTGACTTCAAGGAATGGAGAGAATGCTCTCCCTGTGATCCCATCGGAGGGGTCAATTGGATTTTATTATCCATAACATTCCGTGCACCTCATTTGACAATCCACTCATGGGGTCAAAGCCACTTCTGCTGCCTAATGGAAACAGTCATCAGTAATGAGGAAAGCGGTTTAATAACAAGCTTTATATTAATGCAGCATCTAATGAACGGGCGCTGAAGCCTTTTCCCTGCTGATTACTAACTGATTACTGGGTTAGTAACACCGCTACCGAGTCTGACTAACCAGTTGCACCACAAATGGATAAAATACAACAAGCTTGATGCACTGCATAAGATTCAGTACCAATTTCATATCTGAAGTTCTGATAAGTTCCAAATTTGTGCCAAATTTAACAGTTTGACTTTCCTTCAACTAAACAACTACTTGCCATCGGGCCTGCAGTGCTTGGCCCTCAATTAACCTAAATATTATTAAAATATCTATAACTGATTATTAAAATCCATAACTGATAGATTAAATGTTCGCTATCAGATCAATACATTATACCTGAGGCTTTCCCGACCGCTCCGAATCCTTCCTGACAACAGCAGTTTCACTTTCCCGTCGTTTGCTGGCCTCGAGAACGCTTGACTCGGCCTTTCCACAGAACAGCTACAAACAGGGTCTGAGCGTGAATCACAGATCTGTACCTGTTCAGATCTGCCTGGCCTCCACTGTCTGGTCATCATATTAAGAGCAGAGACAAGGAAAGGTCACAGATCGGGGCGGAGAGAGTTATGATACAAGAGCTGATTCACAGATGATTCAACACTTTGTGTTATATATTATAGCACGTCAGGGTGACACACACGCATACACACACAGAGAACAGCCTTTATCAGCGGTGAAAGACAACATCCTGGAAACTAAAAAAGGCATAATTTGCTGTGAATGACAGAACATGACGCCACTTGGTATTAAAAGTGACTATCACCTGACGTTGAAGTAAAATCTGATTAGTAAAAGAAGTAAACACAGAATAAAACCAAACATGCCCTGTGCTGACAGAACGCCGTACAATGTTTTGCTAAAAACGCCATCAGTGCGTACGCGGCTATTAGCTTCACACTCAAGCAAACGTGTGGGGGAAGCTTTCGCGCTAATGCACACATTCACCAAGCCATTTGAGGTGAGAAATTGCTCACATCACATTTTCGCAATGGGGGATTCCTTTAAAAGTTTTTTTTCTCTTTTTTCGGCTATCAATCAGGACGCGTTACATTGCTGTTTTTCTGAGTCTGCCACACAGCAGGAGGCCGAGAGATGACTAACAGATACCGAGCGAGAGAAACATTCAGTTCAGAACCGGAACGATCCAGAGAAACAGTTTAAGCCGAGCTTTAAAAACAACATGAATAAAACATACTTTAAGAAATATTTTACAATACAATCTAATCCAGATGGATAACATTGAGACCCATCCTACATTGTTTCTTGCTAATTCTGAAATATGTTACTACATAATAAAGAAAATAAATGTATGTGAAAGTCTAACAAATGCTGGTCTGGATTTTGCTATATATGGTTTGATAATCTGATGTACACTGATAAATCAAAATGAACTGACGCTCTATAAATGAACATTTTGTGTTATATTTGGGGTCCAAACAGTGAAGCTGTCAGAACTTTATCACTTCTGGGTTATTATGAATCCAACATAAACTGGAGTCCTGTTGCTTTTTCTCAGCCTTATTATTACGATTTTTCAATTGAAACTGCTAGAACTTTTTACTTTTATGGTGAAAACTCACCAAACTTTACATTTTATCTGCACATTACTATGGTCATACTGAAGACAAAAGACTTTTTCTTTTCTGAAAAGGAGCTTTGAAAAACCTTACTTAGGGTTTTCACGTTTTCTCTAAAGGTAATATTTCTACACTGTCATTAAAACACTCATTCTCATGTCAATTGTTACAACTGCGTTACATTTAATTTCCTACATCTATCCGTTCACCCTAGACCCATATTGCAGTTTGCAGCTGCATTTAGTATTGATTCGTCTCAGAATATCACAAGTAGCAAACATGGTATACTGTAGCAAAGTATACTGTAGTATACTGTAGCAAACACAGCGGTCTGTCATTCCATCTCTAAACAAAACACTTCTTTATTAGTTAAAGGTGGGGTAGGCAATTTCGAAGAGACTAGCAAAAGCAAGCTAGCTTTAAAAGCATAGGATCCCGCTCTCCAAAGCCACGCCTCCTCCAAACACATGAACGCATACATAGTTTGACAGAGAAGTAGGACGTCCTATCATTGCATTCGGAGCAAATGATTGGACAAACACTTTATGGTCCTTCCACAGAAGATACATTTATATATAAATACATATCACTTATTGATCGCTTTAGGATATAAAGAGGCTTTCAAACAGACTTTCAGATCAACACAATCCTACAAACAGTAACTAAGCTTTCATATACACACTAAGACACCAAGCCGTCTTGCTGCTCGGAGATGTTTTGAATTTGAGATGCTAAACAATACATTTATTTTTTAGAACCTATTAAGATTTATGTCAAAAGCTTATTTCACCATGTTCCCAACATCCCCAGCCCGGGGTACACCTGCCCGCTTTGTTCCATTTTCTATATCGCTGTATAAAAAAAAGACTAAAATAACAGTTTGCCTCTCCACACACTGCTGTTGTTACCCAATGTATCTTTTTCCCCCCTCAAAATAGATTTCATCTCTTTATATTAAATCCATCTTGTTGTGCTGATGTTTCCAGCGGGCCATTATTTAGTTGCTAACTCAGGGATTCTCTCTACACTTTTCTAATCGGAGACACTTCCGTTCAGAGCCACTTCCCGGCCCAAACACGGCTATATTTCCTTGGGATTCTAACAATGTTGTGCTGGGACTCTGATTAAAGTGAGAGATTTGTCCTTTTAAGGAACAGAATAAGGAATCCGGAGAGAAGTGGAAATGTCAAGCCAGCAGCTTTGGTTTTGAATAAAAGCGTCTGGCCCGATGCTGTATTTCATCACGCTGGCAGGTTTGGAGAGAGTTGGGTTCTTTCTGATTAGATTTCATCAATTCTGCATCTTATTTTGTCTTAGTTCACTTTGGAATCGCACGGCTGTTTTTGTATTGTGCTGGAGGGAAGGATGTAAAGTGAGAGAGAGGGAGGGAGAGAGCAAAAGCGAGTGAAGGTGAGACAGAATAAAAGGAGCTGTGCCACAGTGGGGGACGTCAGGAGATGCCAATCAGAAGGCATTTTTGGGTCCCGTGGGGCATATACAGTGAAGTGTAGCTGAAAGTGAAGGGAAGGACACTCACGCTTTGCCAAATAATGATCAAACTGTAGGAAATTCACTAGGGCAGAGCTCAACACACACACACGCACACACACCCCCACACACACACACACCCAGCAACAAAACCAGCATGTATCAATAATCATAACAGACACAGTTATGATCCTTCGAGTACAAAAGGAAACCAAGTATTAAAATGTTACTCTATTTAAACACAGGTAAGTGCCTTTCGGTTTAGTAATTGGACAGTTGAGTGTTAGCAGTGACATCTGTAAGAACAGGATGTCTGAGAACTGAACATTTGCTGAATCTGCTGTACTGGCCATTTTCGTTGCAGACAGCGCTGTTGATTATAATGGGAGCAATCTACTGCAAATTACCAATATACACAACAATTCTTATTATAGATACAAAACGCCAATACTCAGATTCTTTAATTAAGTTCATTTCTAATTAAGACATTATAGACAGAACATTGTGGCTTTCTGTTAAACTGCTTTAAAACAATGAAACTCTCTGTACAAATGAACTTGACAAACTTTGCTAAAGATCACCAGAACGTTGCTAGTCTGAGCCTTGCAAACCAATCAGCATTGTGTCCTTCAGTAAATCACTTTATATCAGACCACACAAAACGGCCCACAATATTAACTGCCAAGCAAACTGTAACATTTTCACATTAATATGAATTTGAAATAACTGTCAGGATAGTCTTAATGGAAATGCACCAAATTCATATTTTTTTCAGAAGTGATAACATTAGTAATGTATTTTCTTAAAAAGAATTACGAGATGATATTAATATTTTCAAAATAAAGTACAAACTTACTCTCATAAAAACATTCTGACTACAAACATCTAAATCAATTACTTTAAAATCTGCATCACGACACTAGGAGAACCAGTTTCAGAAGCTCCTGAGAAATAAATACAGACCAATGTGTCAGCAGCCAACACCACAAACCAACAACAAGATCAGGCTTTGGCTTATACATAAATCTTAACATGGGCCACCAAATGAATATGCAACTGCATTTCAATGCAAAGCATTCATCTAGGGAGGGTGGTCTCAGTTTGAGTGGACTTTGGCAGGGGCCAGCTGGCATGGCTAGAACTGGACCGTGCGTAGCTCCAAACCCTGGAGTGAAGTTTCTTGGAATCTCCTCAAACAGACATCTCGCATCAATCTAGCTGAGTTTAAACAGTCTCATTATTGAGTCTGGAGGTACAGAAAGCTGGGAGGACAACTATAATGTCTTACCTTGGGGTAGAAGGGAAGGATCAGGAAAAGGTTATTGCCATCATCAGAGAATCCAAAGAAACAGCAATGGGCAAAAGAGAGAGAGAGAGACAAGAGAGTGACAGCAATTAGTAAATAGCAATAAATATGTTTAATAGGAGCAAAAACGCAGTTGTAATCAAGGCAGGATTTCTGGGCCCACGGCATCCTGATTACACATGGAAATGAGGATCATTTAGTTTGTTAGAAAACAACCTTGGTTGGTCACCCTAGGATAGAACAGTATGCTGCATGCTTGCATATATCCATACAAAAACAAGACAATCTGAGAATGCAAAATGCATATAATGAATTTGCATATATTGTATATATATATACATTTGCAGCTGCTGTTGAATAAACAGCTGTCACTGTAGACAGTTCTTGAATTCTTCTGAGCCTTAAAATAAAGTTAATGTTAAGGATAATGTTAAATGAAAGGTTTTTCAAATAAACAAATTGGTATCTAGGTGTCATTAAAATACCAGCACATACATCATTATTTAAACAGCTAGATAATATATAATAAATGTAAAACATAAAACTACTTGACAACAGGCTGTAATACTCTTCCAAAGGTGTACCAAAATAAACATATAAGTACATTAACACATTGTAAAGCAGCGAGTGAAGGAAATGGTAAAATGGTGGTTCAGCAGATTAAGTTGAAGCTGAAAGTTTGTGTCCTTTTATCTCGAGACTCTCTGAACTGAACATGTGTGCTGAGCTTTACGTGAAACACCTCAGCACCTACAAACCGAAAACCAAAAATAGCGTCCGCTCTCAGACCCCGGTTGAGCGTAAAGCTCTGACTCATCTTCAGTGCTGCTTCTTTTAGGTGTGACTGCATATGAGAAGTTTAAGATGTTATTTTAGGCATGTTAACTGGTCAGCACAAAGAGACTTATGTTCCAATACTCTCTCTCTCTCTCTCTCTCTCTCTCTCTCTCTCTTTCTGTCAAAGGCTTAAAGACAACATGAAAGATTACATTGCAAGAAATTTGAACTTCCATGATGTGACATTGGTTTCTAAGTGTAACTAAATATTTGGTTGTAAATAATATTAAGAGACTTTATTTTATGCATTGGGATTTGATTATATCATGCAAAGTTAACGTTTGTGATATTACTGGTTCATATTATTCTTTGGTTTTAAAAAAATGTTTGTGTGACGTTGGTTACATCAGCTAAAACGGTGTTTCAGAGGCAGAGGAAGTTAACACGATATTTTGTAAGTGTACACTCACGTGCACTGATAAAACATGATTTATAAGAGCTGCGATGTTTGTTAAAGGAGTTCATGTGGCCTTTAAAAATCACAGATCTATAAAATATACTGTTTACTTGACTTGTGTTTCTCTAAAGAACAAAATTACAACACAGTTCAGCTTGATGCTTTTTGATACATTGAAAAATACATCTACAAGACTCAGGTTTAGGTTAAAAATATTTATAGGTGCTGTATTGAGTGTGTGCACCTGTAAGTCTGATGTCACATGTGTAGGATCCAAACACCTCTGCTGTGTGATAAAGCCATTACAGAAATGCAGGCAAACTCTGGCTTTTCAGAATGGAGTCGGTTTTGCTTCAGTAAATCTACCCACATCAGCTCTAAGCGTTCTCCTTCACACGCTCCAGACATGTCGAGGTGGTCGGGGCAGTTTTAATTCCTCTCTGTTCTCAGGAGGCTTAGTCCCTTTGCTGGGCACCAAACTGCCCCTACGTACTCCATCTCCATAAAACCAATCCATTACTAACAAAGCAGACCACGGATCGCCCTCACATGCCCTGTGCTTCCCTTTCGCTTATTCACCATTTGTGTTTCATTTCACACTTTTTCAGGCTATTTTCCTTTGCATCCTTTCTGGAGGGAAGGAGAAGTGTGGTGTGTTTGGGAAGGGGACAGCTTATTGGTTCTTTCACAAATTACATGCAAAAAAAGAAGCACTTGAGATAACACAAATGTGTGTGCCTTTGGTGTACAACCTCTCTCTCTCTTTCTCTCTCTATCACAGGCAGAGGCCCAATGAATAAATGAATGAATTAACATGAAGTTCAGGCCCTGGGGTCCTTTTGTAACTCCTAAAAGTGGAAAGCCCTGCCCCTGTGTTTCGAAAGTCACCAACAACGTAAACACACACACATATGCACATGCAAACCTCTGATTCAGAGTTCTTAATGCACACACACACACACACACTTAGAAAAGATTTATGACCCGCATCACATTATTTGCAATTCAAGAGTTCAGAACTCTATTTATTAGAGAAAGAAAGTTACACTGTGAGGAAAAGATGGAGAGAGAGAGAGAGAGACATCAGGAGAGAAATAAAGAGGATGTTATTGTGTTTGTGTGAAGACACATCCTCGAGGGGAATGAGGGACAGCTCTATATTTAAAGCACCGCCTCACTCCAAACAGCCTTTCAGTGAGAAAGACAATGGCAGAGAGAGATGCCTAATGTCATATCTACTGTGTGCTACTCTGTCACCTCAGCAGTAGGTGGCAAAGAGAGAAAGAGAGAGAGAAAGAGAGAGAGAGAGAGGGGACATTTAATGGGTGGGTGTTTGACCTTCCAGTGAATCCAGAACTTTAGCCTTCAGACAGACAAGAAGTTACTCCACAGAATTCCCAACCACAAATGAACACACGTCTCACTGAGCAATCAACATGTGCAGAACTTCTCATTTGCTTCCTAAACTGTAAAGCAACTTCTAATTCAATTAACACAAACTATAGTACCAGTACATTTAAGGAAGCACCCCTCCCACAACCCAAACATTGTAACCCCTTTATTGTAAGTCCTCATTTTGATGCAGAAACCACTATCAGAGTGATTTTAATGCTGTTTTTCTCACATCAAGGAAGGAATACAAACACTTAAGAAACGTTAACATAAAGTAATGCCATGAAGATAGTTCCAGTATTTATTTCATCAAATGTAACCGGTTCTAAAAAAACTAAATTCCTGATTCCCAACCTTAGCCCCGCCCCTTCAACACCTCTAACCTCCACCACCCCTTTTGCATGCTAGTGTGCAAAAAAAAATCCACAAAAATCCCAAAACTTCTACGGATTAACGAAACAGCTCTCCTCGTCATCAAAAAGAGGGATTTTAATTTCACACTGTTATCAGCCCAGACGCAGTGTCACCGTTCCAAACCTTCACCCTGAACTCTACAGCAGGCTGTGAGACACAGCACTGACAGCAGTCAACTGCTCACTATAAAGCCAGTCAGAGAGACCCAGAGGGGAATCAAAGCCGAGAAAGAGACAGAGAGAGAGAGAGAGAGAGAGAGAGGCAGCATGTATTTTGCATAGGGTGGGTTTTCACGACTCGCAGGGCTGATGCGTGTTCACACAGACAGACTTGCACACAAACACTGGGGCTGTTTATGGCTGCAGTAATTGAACTAACTGATGTGATCTTTCAGAAGCGTGCGTGCGAGAATGAAAATGCGAGGCGGGCAGACGGCGGGAACGGCGACACCATAATCCTCTCCAGGTCAAAGAACAGAGGCAACGGAAACAAGGATTCCTCCATAATAGAATCCCAAACAATCACTTAAAATTCAGGGCTGCGTTTGTGCTGTGAATCAGGGAGCAGAAACATGCCATATGGGCGAACATAAGCAAAGCTTCTTTTAAATGTCTCTCTCTCGCTGTCTGTCTCTGTCACCCTCTGCCATCAAACACAGCTTTGGACCAAGAGGAACGACCACCAGAGGGAGTTTTGAAGTTTGTTTGAAGGATTTCAGCAGGGTTTTGAAGGACCGGTGATCATGCAGTTAATTTCCCCTCAGAAGTTCTTCTCCGAACGCCTTCAGAAAAACGGCCCCATTTCCTGTGTTTGTTGAGAGGGGTTTTGTGGAACTCAAAGCTATTATTCAGGTGTCTCCTGGAGCTGTAAGACAAACAAAAAAAACCTTTCTTTCTAACTCCGAGGAAAACTGAAAACTTTAACCAGTGGAGATGCACACATAAATTCTGGCTAAAAAGCATTGCCTTTGGCAGATACCTGATATAGTGCCTAAAATTATAAACATTATTATTACAAACATAATTATAAAATTATGAATTTCTTTTTATGAAAACAGCATTCATAATAAAAGATATTCTAATCCAGAATTTTAAATGTTGCATTTACGCATCAAAGCTTTTTGCAGAAGATTAATAGCTGTTTGGTACTTCTAAAAGACAGAAAAGATAAAAAGAATTATAAAAACAATCCCTGACATTTTCCTAAATTTACTGATGCGGACAGCGAGAGAGGGGACAAGGAATGACATTAGCCAGATTCAAACCTGCATGCTCCACATAAGCACCTTGGCTCAGTGTGACGGAGCAGCTCCAGCACAAATTAGAATTCCAAAGGAACGCCATCAAAAACATTCCATATTTGGCTGAGCTGTTTCAGCACATTATCATTTCAGTCCTGGACTCCCACAGTTTGGCATTCAGGATGAGAACTCAGGGGTCTTGAGAGGGCTACTTTTAATCAGGCAGTTTGTGTGGTACTCCAGCTGGTAGCACATGAGCCGCGTGGCTAAACGAAAAGCGGGCACGGAGACCATCCGTCCGCCTGGCGATCGCTGATGAGCAAAGCAACCTGGTCATTAGCTCTGATTGGCTGCCACGCCTTCATGCAAAAACTCTGGAAACGCTGCTTTTCAAACCCCAAAACACAGGTGCACTATGGATAGACTGTTTCTGTTTCTCTCTCTATCCATCTGTCCTCTCCCTGAGTATTTTGAAAATGTGAAATAGATGAGGAGATGCTCACTGAATAGTTGATCAGAGGCACGGCTTGGCAACCATTGCAATCTCTGCAACAATCAAGAGTTCTTCCTAGCGTAGCATTCTGATGCGCTAACACCGTGTCCTCACCGGGCAGACGTGACAAGTACAGTTTCTGTCCTTACTGAAACCTAAATTGGGTGAAAAGCGACTAAATCAGAACATATTTAATGTATGTGCTGTGTTCGCTTATCTAGGGAGGAATAAAGGATTATCAACTTCCCATTTGGAAATGTTCACAAAACATTGGCTAACATTGTCTGAAAGTTTTCTCAAAGTTATCAAAAACATTCTTCCGTTAACATACAGAACTTTTATTTACGTTACACATCATAAATCAAAAACAATATTCTTAAGATGTTAGTGGAATGTTTTAAAAAAAAGTTACATTATTAAAAAACGTTACCATAACCAAGCAATAACGTTAGTACAGTGTCTAAAAAACTGGATGTTTTATGTTCCTAAAATAACATGTTTAACGTTTTTGTTACTTCTTAATGGAAACGTTAGGGAAATGTTCTTACAACCTAAAATTGTTATCTGGGAAGTCACTAAGTCATGTCTGCAAATCAGCACAACAAAAACAGAATTCAGGTGACCAACTAAACATTAAAACAGCTTTATGGCTGGTTAAATCAAAAACTGATTAACATGGAAGGATTTGTCGCTTTGCACCTGGTTAGGAAACAGTGTTACTAATGGCTTAGACAAGCCCATGGCTACATTTCATACATGTGGCATCTTTGAAACATAAACATAAATTACTGGGCATCTCTTGGCTACTTACGGACCATACTGATGCCAAGTAAATCAGATTCAGTAACAGCAGGTTTTCTGTTCGCTAGTCAATCTGATTTAGTGCGTCCATATATGATCTAATTAAGTGATTAATATAAAGTGAATTTGTCAGAATGGATATAACCTATCCTTAGTTCAGACAGGGCTATTGCTCATGCTACTAAAACTGCTTTTGTTGGGCATATTATTTATTGCCAATTTCTTTATAAATTTAGTTCATAATTCGTACTTCAAATCAAAACACAAAGGATAAACGTGATTTGAATAAAAATGTCATCACATCCATAATCTCTACACAGAAAAGTTTCCATTAAGTAATAAAAAATGTTATAAACATCATGTTTTAGGAACGTTTTTTAGATGTTGTATTAACAATATTGCTTAGTTTTAAGAACATTATTCAAACATTTTCTTAATTCTGTAACGGTTTTAAAACGTTCCACTAACTACTTAAATGATACATAATGTTAGAAAAACATTCTAAACGTTAGCCACTGTTCTGAGAACGTTCCCTGTTAGCCGGGTACTTCTTTAGGTGATGGAAAAGCCAGCACTTTCCCAAAACATTCTAATTAAAACCTCTCTAGAGGATGAGAATTATCAATAATTAATGCCCCAAAACACACAGACAGAAGATGCTAGACGCACGGGAGTACAGGACATACCAACACACAAATGTACACACACACACACACAATCTCCATTAGCAAAGATGCATGCCAAGCTTTACTGTCCTCTGCTTTAATTGGCTTATTAGTTTTGCCCTTCTATCCTTTTAGCCTGATTGGTCCTCTTTTTAAAAGCAGGAGAGTGAAAACAAATGCAAACGGGCCCATAGCAGGGTCTATAACTTCAGTGCCACGCATAGCACAATGTTAATCAGTCCTTTGGGCTAAAATAAGGTTCCAGGTGGTGTGGAACACAGTAACCTCTACAAAGTTCAGCTTTTTTAATGAGGGCATTTTAATCTCTTAACTATGGTGGTGAATATTTTAACACGCTCCCTCCATCTCTCTCTTTCTCTCCGTCTCGTTCTATCTGTCCAACGGCGCACATTCTAGATACTGCATGAGGTGAAACAGATATGCATTTTTGATTAAGCTATGTGTAATATTTATCGAGTTATGGCGAGTATGAATCATTTTAATTGTGCTTGTACTCTGCAGGGCATGTCTAAATAAGGGATCATAAGAATGGCTCCTCCTCTGAATTATTTCTTCTTAATCTCTCTCTCTCCCCATCACTGCACATCCCTCTCTCACCCTTTTCCTTCGCCACCTCTCACCAGACCAGAGAGAGAGATTAAGAAAAGAAATATACTGTACAGTGTGGTTTTACTGCACATATTAGGATAAAGCAAACACAAAATAAAAGCTAATTATTCTCGGTGATGTGCTATAGGGGCGGCCCATCACAGCACTGGCCTTGACTTTAACCTTGCCATGGGAAGAACTTCTACCTACATACGACCCATTCTGAACCGCCCCCTGTTTTATAAGACCATAAAAGAATGAAGGTTGAGAAAAAGACAGAGATTAGCGAGCCCAGGAGGGTGATGTTGAGGAGGAATTAAAAAATGAGTAACAGTTTACAATTATTTCACATTTTTACCGCAAATACAAACACGGTTTTGCATTACTCCCCCGCAATCAAAACCACGCTACAAGGAAACTAACTGCTCTCTTGAAGTGTTTAAAAAATAAAGGAGAATAAGAGTTAATAGCCCTAAATCCAGCAGCCCACAATTTGCCAATTCTACACAGCGTCTATTTTCGCCCCATTAACAAATTAGGCATCACTTCTACGTCCTGATACTTCATCACCCCCATCAGCGTTGATTGAATATGTCATTGCAAGACTCACTCTGCTTCTCGTTAATAACGCCATTAAGAGCCTCCGCCGAGATCAAATAACGGCAGAAAGCCTAACCGCATCTTAATCAGCGATATTAAGCATATTCACAAATATGCAAATATTCAAATTTAAACCGTGCCATTATTTGTATACATAATTGCCATTTCCACTGGATGTGGCATTTTCGTGCAAGACAAATTATTTTGATAAGTTATTATTTTGAGCCGAAATGAGAAAACTGAGGCTTATTGCTGCTTGTTTGTTGATTTATGAAAATCCCAAAGAAAAGTCATGTTTTTTTCATGAAGTACTGGAGTATTGGGTTGAGTGCAGGTCGACAGTGAAACCAAATGGGCCGGGAAGCAATTGATGCTAATTTAGAATATCGCTAATTTGAAAATACGGCATGAAGCTAATCGAAATTCTATCTCGGGAGAAAAAAGGGGGGGAGGGCAGGAAATAAATACGCAACTGTCTTGTTTGATCCAATTTCAGCAAAATGCAACAGAGCAGTTACGGGGAGAAAAAGGAACAAATCATTACCCTCTAAGTTGAAAATAAACTTTTTACTGCCTCAGCAGTGCCGAGCTTTATGGAGATTTTATAGATGTTTCCTGCATACTAATGAGCGGAGGCTGATGATTCGATGGTCATCACTAAAATCCGAAAAGATTTATTGGTAAACACTGTCGAGTAATAAAATAAATCCATACAGAATGTAAGTCCCGTGACATGTCTGTCCTGTTGCTAAAACTGAACCTTGTTCAGTCCAGTGAGAAAAATGCTGTGAACAAAAACGGTTATTAACTGCTATTTAAAAATGCTTCATCACACACTCTTCGATTGCATTTGCTGAATGATAAAACAAAGGGGAAAGCTGGTAATGACTATGAAATGATAGAGAATAATATTGGTTACTCTGTGCTTTGTCTCTAAGCAAATGACAGGAGAGTGCAGTCAAGGTCAGGCCAATAGATGGAAGGTTAACAGAGAATTGTGGGGGATGGGGCGGAGCCAATCAGCTGACACACACTAGCTGCAGAAATAAAACCGTGCACTGATAAAACCTCAAACTGACCCCACAGGAATAGCTGGTAAAAGAAAAGAGGCTTTCTGTTTGTAATCGACAGCTTGTTTATAATTGACAATTGTTTAAAAAAACTTTAAAGTTTATCCAGTCGGTAAATAAAGCTGCTTCAAGTTCAGGAATAAATAATGATTAAAACAATAATGGATAAATAAACCGAATATTAAATTAAAATAAATTGAATGCAAACTATTGTACCAATCATAATTTGCACAAAGCAATCATTGAAAGCCTTTATTACTCTGCTTCTAATTTTGAGTTTTGATTATGCTAAAATGTAACATGCCAGGTACTGATCAGCAATGATATAAAGTAAATAAGGATAAATAAAAAGTCCTACATGACAAACTGGAGAATAAAAATAAATTATATTGTAATGGAAATGAAGAGGAATGAATAACACGGATGGCTGACTGCAGTCTCCACCTCCACAGACTGAAAATCCAGCAACTGGCAACAGAAGGAGAGATGGAAGATGAAAGCCAGCGTGACACAGTCAAGGGCATGTCAAACAAAGAAACAAAAGCAACTGAACAAATAAAATCCACTGCCCTGTACAGAAACATACACAAACATAAAGCCAGAGCAACATATTCTTGCTTTTCAGCAAACTTGTGTTTTTTGTTTGTTTTTTTTCTGTACAATACTCTGCGGGACAGCTTGGCTATTCTATGCGAAACGTGTCAAATTGATTGAGCTGATATTTGTCAGCAAAGCAAGGAATAAGAATGCTTATTAGACACAGAGGAGCAATAGAGTCTCAACCAGTGCTGACTCAACATTATCCTGCAATATATATATATAAAAATAAACAAAATTCAACATTAGCTTCAAGACGCTTTGAAGAGGAACTGTCAGGCACGAGAACTCAAACCCAACAGAACGTCCTCGGGTTCTCCAGAGCAGGTTCGGATAACAAACTAACCTCTGAGTTTGCTGGTGTTCAGGAGGGGTTAACAGGGTGTTTACTTATAAATCGCACGTCTTAGATGCAAATCTAAACAGATGAGTCGCTGAAAATTGGAATGGGAATGTTTTCTTTCTCTCCTCTCAGATTTCTGATGCTTTACATGCTCATTTTTTTACATAACCAGCACCTAAAACAACTAAAACCCAGCTAACAATTTTAAGTTGTAAGAATGTTTCTGTAATGTTTCCATTAAGTAAAGAAAATGTTAAAAACATTATTTTAAAAGTTTTAGGCAGTTTTATAGTCGTTGTATTAATGTTACTGCTTCGGTATAGGAACATTATTTAAATGTTTATTCTGTAACATTTTTAAACCGTTCCACTTACTAGAGAATAATGCTTAGCTATATAATGTTTTGAGAACTTTGTGAGAACTTTTAAAGAACATTAGGCTGTTAGCTGGGAAAGTATTAAAGTGTAAATTACTTGCAGTGTGACACCTACAGTACTGTACAAATGTGTTAATGTCTTGGCAAGAGAAGCATATATTTTGGTCAGGGAACTCCGGTACACTGTGTTCGTAGCTCCCTGTTAGTTTGTACTTCTCTATATTCGTCTCGCCTCATCTGCCGATAGCAAACAGGAGGAATCTTTGACCTCTTGACCTTGGCCAATTAAGATTTTCCTTTTGAATGGCCACAAGACAGGAATTCCTGCGTGTCAGAGGCGGATCTAACAAGACTGAATACAAATTGACAGCACTCACATCTCTGTTTCTTTTTCTTTTAGCGAGACATCCATTCTCACATCCAACCGTTCCATCTTGCTAATCGGACTGAGAGTTTCTCCGCTGCGAGCGCTCACAGCGAATCGACTGGTTTCTCCTCGAAGCCACCTCTCCAAACGATGTTGTGACACACAGAATGATATATTTGTGACAAATCTCGTTCCAGGAACAAAACCCACAGTGTGCTTCTTGGAACGATGTCACGACACAGTTACATAAAAGTTTCCCTCCTTTTCCGGGACAGCCTCCTACCCCTCAGCACCCCATTGTGTCGGCTTTTGTTCCAGCTATCACTTGGAGACTCTCTCCAGCTTGTGCTGAATCATCCAGACCCACACACAGAGACAATCATGCTCTCCTCTAGAGAAGTTCTCCAACCCCTATATTTAAAGCACCCATCCTACTGATACTGTCAAGAGGTCGTACATTTCGATCTGTTCTTAGGTATGTACGGGAGGTAAAAATATCTTACGAAGTGCAATCAGGACAAAACAAAAACATAAAAATGGAATCCTCCAGGGGAATTATTTCTTAAATTAGATCTCTGGTATAAAAAGGAACATCTTCACTTCCTGTGAATGAGCTAATCTTAAAGGGAAAGTATGTCATTTTGCTCCGTGTTAAAATGCTTTATCCTATCCCAGCTTAATATGCAGAGACAACTGCAAGAAATATCATATGCTATTTACCCTAAAAAGTGAACATTGTGGAAATATCAAAACATCCCTGTTAAAGTTTAAGCATCCAAACCAGCCCAACGTAGCAACACTAAGTTAAACACTATGAGTAAAACAATGGTGTAAAGCCACACTAATTATTCACTTGAAAATCTGTCCATGATGGTTAAGATGGAGAAATGTTTTCATTTTATAACTAATTAATATTTTAAACCATGTAATCATGAAACAGATTAATAGTTTAGATAATGGTGAGTATGGAAAGTATGAAGTATGCAAATACATAGTCTGACAGGCAAGTAGAATAAACTAACGACAAACATTTTATGGTCCTGTGACTGCCACAGAAAATACATAAATACACAAATATGATTATACCAATTTATTTAGTGATTACTATTCAGCTGTGAAGAAACCTTCAAACAAAATATGTTGTTAAAATATTGCCTGCCCTGCCTTTAACTCATTTTTCCCCACACTTTTTGTCATTCTTTGCTTCCCTCCCACCTGATCCTGCATCACGGAAGCTCTCAGGGGATGCTGGGATTGAATGGGACCTTCTCCCTCTTCCTAAAGTTCAGTAATGGGAGGCCGCTAACCCAGTTACCCACCATGTTCGGCTGTACAGCTAAAGGCTGTAGAAGAGCAGTGGACACATTAATAGCAAAAAATAGCTCTCCGGGGACGCAGCTGCTGAGAATCTCTCTCCTACGCCAAACACGGCTGGAGTTTTCAAAAAGCTTTATCATGTCCCTGTCTTATTCATCTGGATGGCCAGGCCTGGTGAACGCCACCTCCCATATAACTCTTAGCAGATTACAGTTGACCGAGAGGTCAGGGAAGGAGGGGATCCTCCACACTTTTCCTTGAAAACAAATTAGATGACACAATCTGAGAAAAGGTACATGGGATGGATATGTTGACATACAACCTTTAGATGAGCAGAGCACCTATAAAAACACATTATTCCTTTCATGACTATTGGGACTTTACAACAACCTCGTATTCCTGGATATTATTGCACATGGGGTTTGTCTAGTTTATGCAATAATGCTTTTTGCCACATTAATTTTAACATTACCTATTTACAAAACAGCCTTTATAATCCTAATTCTGGACACCTTTAAAATCCTAATAATGCACATCTTCATATACATAAACGAAATACTTAATGTAACTGCACAACACACTCAAAAATCAGTATTCGCAATGTGACTGATTTACACTGCCTCCAATATCAACGACAGTGACCAGGTAGTTGACATGGACATCAGATTAGTCTTAATGTCTGGTTAGGTGATTTTAAGAATCAGCTGCCATTAACATCAGGTGAGTCTCAGTTTTTGGTGAGGTGCATTCTGGGATAACTACAGTGAGAGGAGATTGCAGAAGGCAATCACAGCTTTCATTGGCCAAGTACCACCCAAGAGGGTGGCTTGACATGTAAACAAACAACTTGACACATCTCCCAAACATCCTCTAGAATACTACCAATCAGATGACAACTTTGAAACTCCTGAAGTGTTTCCAGTTAAGTGCGCCATATGCATCAGAAGTTCAGCCAATGGTAGGTGGGCGTGACTTCTGAGGCTAGGAAGCCATAAGCGCTGTTAATTATTCACTCAGATCTCTGATGAAAAAAAGCCGGGAGAAGACAAGTGTGTGATGACTTCGGCCAGCCTCCAGATCACCTCTCACTTCCACCCAAAATCTGCTGTCACATTTGTTTCCATCACTCTGTACTGTGGGCCATTAATATTTAACTCTTTGTTGACCAGGTTGAACGCAAGTAAACAACTAAAGCAAATGTCGCCAAGGACTCAATCAAAACCTGAATGCAGTCATACTGAAACTGAAGTTATGCTTCAACACAACAGTGCACAAAAGAAATTTGTGGGGACGTCATATAATAAATGACTTCACCCTTGAGTTTCACAAAAAGAAGACAGAATGAATCACCCACACGTAGGCCTTTACATTTAATGCAATATATCACCCAATCTTCCTCCACAATACTGCAATACTTTCTCCACTGTCTACCGCTAGACTTCCTACACTCTCTACTGAAATACTCTTTATAATTCAGCAAAACTTCCTCAACACTTTACCATCTCCACAATACTTTCTAAAGTCTTGTTGGCTTTACACATACCCTCCATTTCAATCTGGGTCAAAGGAGAAAGAAAGGGGAGGGCTGGGTGTAGAGCAAACCAATGAGGTTTTAGTAGCACTGCTGATATGAAGGGAGATACGCCCAGGCTTTCTGTCAAGAGACCTCCATTTCTAGAAAAGATGGGTGGAGAGGGAAAGAGGTGATGAGAAGAGCTATCCAAAGTTCCTCTCCTCTCACCTTCTTCAGCTCCCTACATCTCCTCTCCTGTCATTGCTGGGCTGTGAACTCATGTCTACACCAGATATTTGACAATACAGATGAAAGGGCTCGCTCCCGATTGCAAAGATGACTCTGCAAAGCCTGCAGCTTTCTTTGGAACACACTATGGCATCAGATATGTGTTGCAAAACTCATGTTCATGAAGTTACAAACACCTCCTGAATTTCAAGCAAGACAGGTGGAGGTTTTCAGGAATTTGGGTTCATCTTGTTTCTCCACTTATTGGATCACAGTTGTAATACTAAACTCAAAATCAAATACGGAAGCTTCTAATAGTTTTTATGCACTTAAGCCACAGTTGTCCAAGTGAACAAATATTACACCAATTGGTGTTTATTATAAAAATGACACAACTAGCAAAGCTATAAAATGTTTGAGTTAAGGTTAAATATAGAAATTAGATGTATAGATTATAGAAATAGATACATATATAGTACACACACACACACACACACATATATATAAGTACATATATACTCACACATACATATTTTAACCCTTGGTGAACTTTAAGAACAAAACAGTTCTTAGGAAATGTAAACTATCATTTGTTGACAGATTGACACATTGGGTTTGATATTGTGTTATCTAATGCAACAGCATTCATGCATTCTTAAGTGTGGCTTAAGTGTCCAAAACTCTTTTTGGGGTCACTGTATATAGTTTATATTTGACAATAGTGTGAAAACAGTAAAAAGAGTTTTCATTGGCCATTCAGGCGATCTCGTTCTGGCAGCATTTCAGCCCTGAGTGCTCCATTTACCTTTCCATCAACTCTAAACTCTGAGCTGCTGTTTGTGCCAAATGTGCCAGCAGAGCCTGAACACACACACAACTTTGGGGATAGAGTGATGGAAGCAAAGCTGTGTGTGTGTGTGTTTGTGTGTGTGTGTGTCTGCATGGTGTGTCCTCACATTCCCTGTGCATCACGATTCCTCTGGCTCCACATTGACTGGGGTTATTTAAGGAACAGAGAGTGCAGAGAGAGAGAGAGAGAGAGAGAGAGAGAGAGAGAGAGAGAAAGNAAGGGGATTGGGAAGACGAAGCCAAAAGCTTGTGCGTGTCCCATGCGTCACAGTCAAATCTCTGAACTCACAGGAACACAGCACGAAAACATACACAGTTGACAAATGCACAAGGAGATGCTCATGTTACCACAGATCCCTGCAGTTCCAAAATGAAACGAGACAAAAACGAAAGAAGAATGATCAAAGACTCAAACTGTTTCTCTCTGAATGTCTGATAATAAGCCATGGCAGAATTTAGCATTACTAGCAATATTGCTATTGCTAATTCCTTTTAGGTTAGATGCTTTTAGGATTAATGTAGGTTCACGTTAATGCAACGGTTTGAAAGATAATTAAATTGCGCTTATTAGGGAGAGCTGTACTGTTATTCTTAAATGATCAGACTAATGATTTTTCCTGATGGACAAAGAGATCCTACAGACTTTCATCGATGGAGGAACCAGAGTCAAATTTAGAGTAAGCAACTCTTCTAGCAATGCCTTAGCAACCACCTGAAAACACCTTAGCAACTGCATATCAACCCACTCAAAACACCTGAACGGTAAAGCAGCGATTTTGGCAACCCCACGTATCAGCACTGTCAGCACCAGTGCTTCACACAAACAAGCCCCATTCAGATTTTCCTAATAAAACGTAACATGTAGCTGAATGAATGAATTATACAGCTAATAAAAAACTCATTGTTGCCTGCCATTAATGAAAAAGGGTTTTGCTAAATCGCTGAACACCGTCAGCAAATGAAAAAAGAAAGATCTCCTCATTTCCACATTCATTTATGGTATAAATATTTATGGTAGAAAAACACGGGGTGAATATTTGTCATTAGAAAATACTAGAAGTCCTTGTCACTCACTGCTCTGAGTGGGTGTGTGTTTTCTGTGTGATCGGCACGCACAGAATAAATGCATAATAAACTAAATTCCAGCAGACGCCCAGACGAGACTGAGTCTTTCATTTCTCATGCCCACAGCTCTACAGCAGGCAGCAGGAAGTCACGCTTCTCTGTTTAAATGGCCTGAACCTAAAGTGGCCGCTGCCGCCCCATGTGCACATGCTGGAGAAACCGGACAAGCAGTGATAATGAAACGATTGCGTTCCTTCACTGACCCGTGCTTGAACTAAGCCTGTGTTGTCACTTCATGATTGTCTATTGCCACATCCAGTTTATATGTATAAACACACACACACACACTTATCTAAATAGGGACATTCCATAGACTTCTATTGTTTGTATACACAGCTAGTTTATATTTAACCCTAACACGTTAACAGAAAACTTTCTGCATTTTTACAATAAAAAACATTACTGTATTTTTACAGTAAGTAAACATTTTTACAGTTAAGTAAACCACCCACCCACACACACATACACACACAAACACGTTTATTGGGGACATTCTATAAACTTAATGCTTTTCATACTGCACAAACTGTATATTCTATCCCCCTACACTAACCCCACCCCTAAACCCAACCATCACAGAAAATCTGCTATTTCAGACTTTCAAAATACATCTCTGTGTAATTTATAAGCTTGTTTGCTCAATCTAAAAAAGGTCCCCAAAAAAGTCAATATTTGCTTGTATTACTATACTTGTGGGGACATTTGGTCTCTATAATGTAGTGAATACCAGTATCACACACACACACACACACACTTACGTGGTGAATATATATTTAAAAAACAGGGACAGCAGGATGTTTAGTTGCATTCATTTGCAGTAGGACACCTTTAATCCCAGTACATCCCCTCAGTCTGACAGGAATAAATACAGCAGGCATCTTTTATTAGTCCTGACACCCAAATGCCCACGTCCATAATGCACTCGTAATGTTTATATCCACAGCAATTAAACAACCCCCCGTCTCCAAATCTGAAGGCTAATGAGTAAAGCAGTTTCCTCACAAAATCACTGCTGTTAAAGATGCTGTTTGCCGACTGAGAACAACATGTACAGTAATTGCTGTCTAAGAGATAAAGCAGCTCTTAACACTGCAGTAAAACAAGAGAAACTATTTAAATAAACTAAATATATAGATGTGAACTGTACACTTAATTTTAGCCTCACCTGCCAATGACTGCTGAACTGAGAAAATGTACCAGCCATAAATTTTTCTTGCCAGCCATGTATTTTGCATGACTGCATGTCATGTCCTCAATTTTCCTGCCACTTTGCAGGAAACAGAACATGCCACTGCATCATTTTTGAAAAAGGGCTAAAATAAAGCACAAAAACAAATTCAGAAAGCCACTGTGATTTTGTTTTCACCAACTATAGAGTTCTGACACTCATGACACTACAAAATAACTAGCTAAAGTTATACACCGTCTTAGCTAAACACCTGCTGGTAAATTTGATATGAATGTTGTAAGAGACTATTACCAATAACAACAATGATAATAATAAAAATAAATATGTGACACACAGCTCTATCTTGTTTGGATTTAATGTCTGTATTATATTTCTAAATATACAGAAAGTGATTTATCATCAAACCAAAATAATATCAGTCAACCCTGATCCACTGGAAGCCTTCAAAATTGCAACCTCTGTATCTTCTGTCATTCTGTTTTACTAAAGGATCATCAAAACATGAAGCATGTCTTTAATTGTCATTGATAAACTTGCTCCACCTCATCTAATGAAAACTGGGCAGATTGCCCCTCTTGTCCTGTTCTCCCCCGGCTCACAGCACACCAATCTGTGGACCGAAAGAGCTTCTTCTGAAGGTACAGAGATTGCACTGCACTGACACTTCCAGAAAGGCCTGTGATATTGCACCAAGAAAGTACAAGAATAAGCAAACTCTGGGCAGCAGCAGAAGTCACACAGTTAGGAAAGTTCACCATTAATAAAACTAAGTGTCAGACAGCTCAGCTTTGTTGTAGTCTAATAAAACCGGCAGTTTTAAGTCCATTATGAAACATTAGCTGCTTTGTCTTTGCAAATTAGCTATACATTATATTTCGATAAGGTCTTCTTGTGACTATCATGCCATAAACACAAAATAAAAATTTTTTTGGAATATTTTTAAAGTTGAGAAAGTTGTTCCCCATCCGAGAAACTAATTCCGAAAGGTCTATCAAGCAACTATGTGTCTTTTCCCCTTGAGTGCAAAGCAAATCTAGGCAATGTTGGATCTAAAAAACTCCTAAGTCTGCCAAACTCTTCTGGAATAGGAGTTTCCCTACTCCAGTGATTAATTATTGGAAATGGAGGACAGCTGTGTCTAATTAATCTGCAAGGCAGGCAGTGTGATGCGAGATTCTGCGTGGAGAAACCAGTCCTGCCGTTTCTGACTCCTTCACAAGAGAACTCATGTATAATGGAGGTGCGAGAAGATGAGAGAGAAAATGAATGGAGTGGGAGATCTTGTTAGTACCGTAGGCCAGCTTGACCATGCTCTGCCTGACAGACCCATGTTAAAAATTTATAAACTGATCTATTTTTCTGTGTTTTATCCGTTTATCTGAGTGGCTAGGTATACTGTACATAAGATTTTCTCTTTCTGAGCCACAGTCTCTCCTTTTTCCAATTTCTTGTAGGTGAATTGTATGAAAACATGTCTTAAGGTCACAAAACTACCAATAATTATTATATGTTTTTGCATTGTGACATTTTTATAACAATTAAACACACTTAACCCCGAAATTCTTATTAGCATAATGCACATTTTACTTTTGTTGCGCTGTAATACCCATTATTCTCAACTCATTAGATTCTCATTGTTGAAATTACTGGAATACAATGATTTGTTTATTGAAAACAGCATAAAGCAAGTACAACAAAAAATGAAAAAAAAAAAACTTTGTAGATGTCGAGTAATAAGAATAAGTTAACAGTGATAACTGGAATTGGTTAATTGGACAAATCTGTTAATTGGCACAACAACGAATGTCACCATGCAAAAAAAAATATGGTTCTTAAAATAGGCAGAAAACAAGCAAACTATTTCTTTCTTTCTTGGCGTTTAGGTGAGATATGACCGGGACGTGTTTATAACAGGTTCTGAGATTTGCCCTGTCGAATTGTCTTTGGCATTTTAAAAATATCTTAACGTAAACACAAATGCCCACACACATGCAGCAGGTATCTGTGCTGATGAGGTAATGCCCTCCAGCACACGGCTGGGGTCAGTTTTTTCCCTGGAAACAGTGCAGACTTTGGTGTTTCCATAACAACACTATGTTGCCATGAACACCTTGCGAGCAAGTAATTAGGTGCACTTGTTTAGCTCCGTAATCGCTTCATTCAGCCCTATTTTTGAAACCTGGTGTTTTCTTAATTACTTGTCTCTAAATGTGGACATAATTTTTTTCTACATTGGTGACTCATTTTTTAACACCCACCCCCCAAACACACGCACACACTTGCGCTAATTAAGCTAAACACTGTGTTAATGTGACATGATGATGAGAGAACGCACTGAAGCCTAATCAAGTGGCAAAACAATGAGCCCGTGCAACCGATCATCTCCTATTCATTACAGAGAGGTGAGCCAGTCACAAACCATGAAAACTTCCGCTGCATACTTCCACCTACACGCTATACAATCTGCTGTAGCATCTCGCGTGTGCGCGTGAACACCATCAACGCGAGGCCTTTATCACGCTCAACCACGCTGAACGCGCTTCTGACTTCATCTCAGCGATGACACTGAACTGAGAAAAGGACCTTGAGGGAACAAAGAACGTCCTCTACTAACGTAAGTGGTGCCGGTGGTAATTTGCTTCACAGGTAAAAGGGGAAATGCATAGCGCCTGGGGGGCTGTGATCTCAGCACGGAGGGGCACAGCGTGTTGGGATCGGGACACAGGGAGGGAGAGAAGACACCACAGGACGCCGAACAGCAACAGAAGGAGGGCTGTTGCGTCAGAGAGCTGACTGAGCTGTGCAGTGAAGCCAGCACTCAATACTGTTAGTGCACACGCATACAGGCCATGTGCAACTAAATATCCGTTGGGTAACATTCTCTGCAAGTTCTCAAAAGCGTGCTTGCAGTAACGTTAGTAGAACTTTTTTCTAACCTTGCATACCATATATGAAAAACAATATTCTTAAGTAGTTAAGAGAATGTTTTAAAAATGTTACAGAATTTAAAAAGTTTCAATAATGTCCGTTAAACAATAACGTTAATATAATGTATAAAAAAAATGGCCATTTTGAACATTCCTAAAACATTCAAAACAACATTTTTAACATTTTTGTAACTCTTATAAGTGCTCATTCTTCATCTCATTCTTTACACACACAGTTTGGTTATTTATGAGAACAACACATGGCTTACTTAAAGCACACCATTCACAACTCTGGGTCGATTATAACTGTGACTTCTGTATTGCGCTCACACATGAAAAGTGGAACTTAAATGCATAACTTATTGTGCAGAGAAAATTGTGTTAAAAAATAAATTAATATGATTAAAAAGGTGTTACATGCAACAACAATTAATTGTGTACAGAGATTCATAAGTGAAAGCCAAATGGCTGCCAGTCAACAGTTAGCTTGTTTGAGGCATGAGGCCCCACACAAGGAGAAAACTGATGTCAGGTGAAGAAAGAAGTCTCAGCCTCCTGTCAAACTCTGTGTAGCTGGAGGGAAAAGTGACAATTCAGAGACAGGTCAGGGAATTCTATGAAAAACCATCACCATCTTGGAACTAAATGGGTTTGGGGCCCACAGCTGGTGGAGTCCCTCTCTCTTTCTCTCCCCATCTGTTTTCTCCATCTTTCACCCTGGCGGGACCTTTCGAAGAGCACAAAAAAGAGCGAGCTAATAAGCATTCTCAGTGGTCCTGGTTCTGACGTGTAGAGAAAGGTCATTCCAGATATATTTACTTATAACAGCACAATGTATTATGAGAACGGCACTCATAAAACGCAAGGAGCACACAATATAATTCACAGCGTGAGGGACGCACTTCATATCTCGAACAGCTTTGCCATATGTGATTGCAGTAAGTCTGGAACCCTCATACCGCAGTGCATCGTCCAATCAGAATCCTTTAATTGAGCCCAGACATTAAATGGAAGCAGCAACTATGGGTTGTCCCTATGGTCAGTTCAGACGTTGAAAACGGCTTCTATATTAAAGTGTAAATATTCCAATGTTGCCATTGCTCAAACAGCTTGTCTGAATCAGTTTTAGGGTTTAATGTTTTAAGATGCAGACAGACCACAAGGGAAATTGTCTGGTGACAGCCACTATTGCTCTTAAAGTGCTTCCCTGCCAAGAATCTTAAAGCCATCACCTGCTATGAAAGCCTCCTCAGAGGAGCGTGCTGAGAATTTCTACCAGATGGATATCCAACCGGAGCCAACCGGAGCACTACGGATACAGGTCGAGTCAAGCGTTCCTCAAATGTTTTGTCAATGTCTACTACTTTGCCAAGTGCAACAGCAGCCCAGCCGATTGCCTGGCGAATCATGAATAAGTTATTGAGAGGTTTCCTTGGCGACAAGGTTCACTGACATCTTTTGGACCATGCGATAACTCATGCTAAACTGGAGGGGATGACGGATGTTGCTACCCTTAGATAGCTTTGTCAGTGTCAGAGAACCCGTTCCCCGCTGGTTCCGAGCTGCCCGGACTGGGCGGAACCGGGCGTGGAGAAAAGCACAAGACTCAAATGTCTAGAGAAACACTGCTGACAAAAAGCAAGCTCTCGATCTCCTAACTCAAATAACTACTTGCCGGCGTGCCATATTTCTCTGTGACCTTAAAGGAAATGACAGCCCTCATCTGGGAGCTGGTGTCAGGTCAAAAAACAATTGTTTCTTGCTTGCTACCCTTCTCCTCTAGAAATGACAGAGAAAATGATGTTTTGGCAGTAGGAAATCTCAGACTATAATGACTATTACACCCTTCCTCGTAAAGTCAACATGAAATATAAAAATTATTTACTTTTAATACACTCTTCTGGTTCAATTGTGTACAATTCACAATTTGTACAGGAAAAAGTTTTTTATGCTTTGTAATCTTTGTAAAACGGTTAACTAACAATGTATAATTTTAATAATCCACCTGCTTAAACATAAAAATTGCTACTTATGAGTTACGAGGAATGTGGTTTCATAAATGCTAAAATCTGTCCAGGATACAGAGACGTGCCCTTACCCAGAGCGGCACGGATCATCGGAACATGGGGAATATTGCTTGGAAATGATGCACAGCTGTTCGGGATCTGTTGCATGCAAAGCTACCTGAGAACAGGAGTCTAAGCCTTTCCCCCAATGCACAGTAGGGTGACAGCCCACATGTTTTTCTGAAGCCTCATGTTACACAAACTTCTGAAGCCCATCAAACCTAAAACACGTTCACTATTAGTATGAAGAATATGAAATCAAAATTAACCATTTACTTACTCAATACATGTTCATGGTCTTATCTTGTAGGTAATGAAAATATCATCTTATGTAAAGATGATATTTTTTTTGTGCACTAAATCAGTTGCACTAGTAAAATTACACAAATTATATTAAGTTTTATCAAAACTGTATGACTGAAACATAACTAAAAGGTACAAAAGATATAAGGTTATAATTAAAGGTTCTAATTCGGTCAAACAGCTGGTTTATTATGTTTGTATCAGCAAACAGAGATTTAACAGAACAGCTAGAATCTCACAATAAAAGTGGAACAAGCTTTAGTGACAATTATACAGTCATGATTGTATTTCGACTGAGGTTTGATAACATTCACAGCTGTCTCTACCCCATAACTGTCGGGCTAATCATTAAAATCCTATATGTTTCACCATCCCAACATATATCTTTTTTAAACGCCATTCAATATAGGCTGCCCGTGTTTCTTTTTGCCCCGAGCGTAATCTAAAATAGAACTACTATTATTGACAAGCCAGAAGTGAGACTGTACAGACATCCATTTAGATTTAATTAAACTACATCTAGCAGTCGGATCAAAGTCAAGAAAATTCAATACAGAACATAACCGAGGGGTCTTTCTTATTCAGCCATCTTCCTCTCATCCTCCTCTCCTCTTCTAACACTTATTTTCAGATTAGCTCTTGGTTTTCCTTCTAACCAGTGTGAATCTTGGGCTGAAAGTGTTTTTTTTATTCTTCTTTACCAATTTTCTCACCCTTCGCAGGAAGCTGGAGAACCTTGACAGACACTTGGCAGGCTGAATGCCCCTTGCATCAAGGGTCTCCTCTTTCATCTCCTCCAAAACTATAACCTTTGTTTATTTATTTCCCTCTCTACTCTGCATATTCCAGAACTTCCGAGCTGAAGTGGGCAGGAATGAATCAGCCACTGCTCTGTGACTTGAGTTAATCATGAATAATTGGCCCGGGCTACTAGTGAGGCATATGCTAAGAATGAGTGACTAATTATGCTTTTGGCTAGACGTTACTGACCCCTCAGCCTGTTTAAGGAGTCATGGCACGTTACTAATATAGGGGAGCGGTATAAACAAACCGAAATCCGGCTGTTTAGCTCCGCTCGGCCAATTACAAGGATCCAATTAGGGAACAATATCCCTGAGCCAGTAATACAATTTACGACAGAGGCGGGAATTTTATCTGCGAAAACTACACATGCTATTCTTAATCTCAACAGGAATGCCATGTTTAATTTGGCAAGCACACTATTCTAGGCCTTACGCACACTGTGAACTAATTTAGCTATCTACCAATGAAATAAAACGTAATTTATGACGCTGTCTACTGTCAGTGCTTTGCCATTCACTGTTTTAGGATTGGGAATAACGCCACCATCTTGGTTTCTGCTTCACTTTAAAATTTAATGCTTTTTCTTTATGGATTTGGAGGGAAAACAAACAATCTATGGATTTTCAATGAAAAATTAGATAAGGAAAAAAATGGACGGTTCTTACATCTGTCTTGCGAACTGTTGTTAAGCTGTTGGGCTTTATACAGATGTGTCAGACAGACATCTTTGGCCAAATTTAAAGTATAAAAAAGAGCTTGATTGACAGAACTTTGCATTAGCAGTGCAAAAGGTTGTGGGTTCAACACACAGTGCATTTAGGTTATCAGTTTGATCAATACGTAAGTTGCTTTATTTAAAAGCGTCTGTGTCTGTAGTTCTTTTGAACACAAGAAAACAGCTTCTATAACAGAATTAACAAATAACACAGCAGAAATTAGAGTGCCATCATTTTGTAATGTTCTGTAAAACATAGTGGTCCTATTTACCTATTCTATGATCTTAAAGAAAATGAATCTCTCATCTGGAAGCTGGTGTCGGGTCCAAGTAACTGTTTTTCACCTATTAGGTCAAGAATTCAAAAAGAAAAAAATAAGGCATTAGGTATTATGGTCATTTTCACAAGTCGCAAGATTGTATAAGTGAATTTTAAAGTATCACTAATGCCTAAAACCAGTGAGCTGTGAGGTTACATCTATGGTAAGTGCACTGTTTTGATAAAAAGTGATTCTTTTCCTCCCAATCCAGCCAGAATGTTGCAACCAATATCCTTAAGAAAAAGTGAGCAAGGAGCAACTCCATCCTAAACTGGAGCGATGCTGAGTGCCAGTTGCCAAACTCAGCAGGATGCTTTTAAAGCCTGAGGCTGGCACCATCATCTCAATTTTTTATTATTTTTATTTATTTATATTTTTCAACCCCTGTCTGGATGACTGTGAAGCAGTCTGCCAGTTTGTGTATACACAGGCAAAACTACCCAGTTTACAATTTTAGGTTGCAAGAAGCTTTCCTAACCTTCACAAAATTATTAAAAATACGAATGTTCAAAACATCATTTCTTTTAGAATTTTGCTTGGTTATGAGAAAGCTATTCTAACATTTTTTTGTAACATTTTTAAAACGTTCCACTAACAACTTAAAAATAACATTTTGCATACATATATAACATTACTGCAAGAATGTTTTTGTTGACTCTGAGAGAACTTTTACAGAACATCAGCCAACATTCTGAAATTGTTAGCTGGGTAGAAGCATTCTGGTACACAGAGCACCGGGCTGCCCTCTGAGATCCTTTTAAATTCAGACTCAAGAGAGACTTTCTTTGTTGGCTAATTAGGTGAATGCAGACTACTTTTGGGCCAGTATTGTTATTATCACAGCCAGTTTATTCCACTGACCTTTTTTCCAGCTTTATTTTCTGCATCTGCAGTTTTTATTGGTGCAAATTTTATGCAAGGACATGTTTTTTAATGTCTTGCTTGGTAATGTTGTTTGTGTTTTTGTGTATGCCTGCTCGCTGCCTACCAGACGCACATTTGCAATTCACGACTGCTGATTTTTTCGTTTTGTATTTTCCTTGGAGTCAGTCTTTCAAGACGTGATGATAATTTCTGCACCATGGTGACCGTTCCTCCACTTTACCATTGAAACTCATAGGCCTTTAATTTTTGTGGAAACAGAATCTCTTACTGAGGGCAGAGAAAGATCCCGGCTAGCAATTTTAGGCTATGAGAACATTTCCATTTACTAACAAAAATGTTATTTTAAAAGAAGTTCTTCAATGTTACTGCAAGAACGTTTTTTGAAAGAACGCCAGCCAATGTTCTGAGAATGTTCCGTTAGCTGGGACTGACGCAGATCCCTGTATTCACAGTATCACCTTCTGAAGCAAACTTCCCTTTAAAACACACACTACATTACATAGAAAAGTACAAAATAGGCCATTTACGCTTCTAATCTCATAAAACAAGGTAAAAAAAACTAATATATTTTAATTCAAACTTTCATTTGCTTGTATGCTTCCGTGTTCTAATATCTGGCAATTTTATTAAGCAATATTAGTTTAAAGTTAGCTCAATATTACTAGTTATAAAAAGAAGCCATGCGCCAAGGTTGTTTATGATGTCTACGAGCAAAGTCACTAAAAACACACACCACGGAAAGAAGTACTTTGCATACATAATGACTTCCCTCCAACAGTTCATAGGAGACTCACTGAAATCTAATAAACCATCTGTGACGGACGTTCAGCCCTTGGATGAGTCTGCAATACAAAGAGAAAGCGTGGAGGGGTGAGGGCAGCAGGTGTCACATGCACTAAAAGAATGGGCTTGAGAACTTTCCTTAATGAAACGGGCTTTAAAAAAATGGCCAAACAAGAACAGTGCTTATCCAGCAAAAGCACTGCTAGATGAAGCGTACAGTGCACACATTTTCCATGACGCTACAGTAATGAGGTTTTATATGGGTCTGGCCCCCAGCTCCCTCTGCTAGGGGCCATCCCACCAGCCTCTCCACCTATATCTACTCTATATCGTTTTATCTCGCTCACTTTTGTCTTCATCTCTGCTGCCAAAATGGACCTGTTAAATGCAGAGTCTGAGCCAAAACACCTTCACGTTTAATTAAAATCAGATTTCACATCAAAGAACCAGAAAAGAAGTGTTTGAAAGTTAGCACGCGACGTCACTCGGCCGCTAACTCGGCCGCTTCGCGTTCCTTGATAGATTCTAATTAGCATTTTAATTCCGGAGACACGCGAGCCGCACGAAGACATGCACAATTTGTTAGGGCTGATCGCTTTTTGAAAATTACGAAAACACTCAAACACTTTCAAAGTTGAAAGACAGGCTTGTACGTTTTCTGAAAAAAACTGCCGCCTGTCCACTTGAAAGTTGCAGCAACTGTTCTTCTAATGCTAACTTAATGCTTCTCAAAAAAACTGGAGCAAGCAGAAAAATAAATCACCATAAGAAAAAGAATAATTATTTCATTAGCTGGATTAAAACAATGCCTGGCTCCTCTCTGATGTTTGTTTAAAGCAGTCTGTGCTAATTTAAAGTTTTATAATCTACCTGCGCATTCATCATAAAGTTCATGTTATATAACGGTAAAAGAAATTTTCCGAAGCTTAACAGTGTGACCTCATTACTATATGACATTATTCCTGTGCTGTTTGAAAATCAGGAGTCAAAACTTAGATCGATAGAGCGGCACCAGGGAGATTAAATTAAGCACGGGACAAACTGATTAGCTCAATTCATTTCAGTCAGTATTTCAGAAACTCTGCCAGCGTGTTGTACAGGCAGATGCTCCATCCATTCAGCCTGGAAACTCACTCATTTTCCTCCCCTCTTGACCAAATCACAGACTCGTGTGTATTTAGGAGTACAGCTGTTCCTTCGCATCTACCTACAAGGCAAAAAGTGCTAATCGTGGTAAGCGAGCTAATTTTTGCTGAAACATGATGAAGTGTTGCCTTAAGTATTAATAAAATGTAGGTAAGTTGTGCGCATTAATCATTGTCTCTGTGCTACGGTGCTCCTCAAGGGTCTGTCCTATGAATATCTGAATTTATCTGATTCTCAAGTCTTGATGAAATACACATATTACACACACACACACTCACAGTTAGGTTTCTATGCTTTGTGGGGACTTTTCATAGACATACTGACTTTTATACTACAAAAATTACTTTTGTTATTTTATTTATTATACAGAAATACTTTTATGAACAAACTGTATATTTTATCCTCTCACCCTACCCTAAACCTCACAGGAATCTTTTTACATTTTCATATGTTTAATAATAATTTATTTTGTGGGGAACACTGGCCGGTCCCCACAATGTAAATGTGTGGGACTTTTACCATCCTTGTGAGGACATTTGGTTCCCACAATGGCAGAAAAACACACACACGCACACACATAATGAATAAATAAGGAAATAAAAAGCTGGGGACACTGAACCCCCTCCTATAGTTTATCATGATCACAGTGCCCATCAAAAAACAACCTCCCCAGGAGTCTAACCTCACCGCTGGCCAATAAAGAAAGCCCACATGGTAAAGATTACAGAACGATGCTTCAGAATACATCAGAATACAGATCATGGAAGATCTCAAATGCACAGCTTCTCTCAGTACACTAATTAAATCAATGGAGAGACTGGCTAGAGAAAGAGAGAGAGATTGGTTGAGTAAAATAATGAAGCGCTTTAAAAATGATCTTTGCTACCGTGGGGCCCGCTAGCCCAGACAGTCTTGAGTCAAAGAGGGATATGCAATATGCAACCAAATAGGCGAGGTATATTAATCTTGGCATGCCTCTGAGCTCCGGCTAAATAAGATGGTCCCCGAGCAACTGGCTCAAATTTTGATTCCCCCTCCCCACCTTCTTTTTTCATAGATTGGTGTCCACAGCCCTCATTGATTTAATGTTTAAAGCTCCCTTCCTCCGTGTACCTGCTTTGGAATTACAATAGAGTCTGAAAAAAACAAACTGATGAAACTGCATCCTCACAAAAACCATCAGGTTTGGCTACGGACATCCATGCAACTATACGGCTGGGTTCAAACCTCCAAGTCCACTTAAGAAGAAAGCTGCAATATTTTTTTTTAAATACAGTTTTTCAGTGCAAATTACATCATCAGCTTAACAATTTGAATGAAATGTTGAATTTGGAAAATGAACAAACATTAAAAAAACCAACAGCTGTGTGGAATCTCACCACGCTGACTAAGGGCAAACTGAAGCATGATGGATACAGTCGCCCAGGTTTAGTAGCTGTCATTGACAGTCATTTAGGAGTTTGAGGATTACATCAAACCTCTGTTTGTGACATCCTTTGTTGGTCACAAAGCCAAGTTTAATGAGAGAGGATTCTCTTTACTGAACATGACCAGCATTTGTAAAAATCACTGGAGTTTTAAAACGACAGCATCTTTGATGTGCAGAGTGTTTCTGACGGTTCAGAGATCCCACAAGGACAAAATGAGCACCCAAGCCTTTTTTTTGGGGGCGGAGAAAATAAATATTTCATGTTTGGTGAAGTTGCTGTGCCGTGGCGGGCTTGTTACGTGCTTTTGTTTGGTGGAGGATGAGGCTGAATGATTAAGGCCGGGCGCTTCATCAAAAGAAATCTTAACAGATTGTAATGGACCTCACGCTAATATTTGATTTCTCTGTGCTTTGCTGCCTTACAAAGCTGGTTATGACTCTGCATACGCATACATCACCTCATGTCTCAGCTCAATAAATAATCATACGCTCGCGCTGAATTCAAAGAGGCTCCGCATGCGTCTATAAACTACTGCGCTCTCCTGTATGACCAGACGATTATTATAGCTTGTGATTTCTGTTTCCTGCACTGTACAGGTACAGCTTGTACTAAACACTATGAGGGCTGTGTTATTTTTTTCAATCTCTCTGAACAGGGTCAAAGAACAGAACCGCAGGCGCCATCGTTGTCTTGGAGACAAACACACGTGACGTGTCGTTATTGACTACGGCTTACTCTGAACTTATTTGTTTTCTCCTTTTACCCTGTTAAAAGGTTGAGCAAGGTATTTGGCAATGATAAGAGAAGCAGCGTACCACAAAGATTTATTAAATCCAACTTCCCCTGGAGAACAAACACAATGTGTACAATTTACCAGAGCAACTCAAAAGCCAAGATGAACGATGCCAAAAAGCGCTTCCTCTCAGGTATAAGGCAGATAGCATCGTGAACAGAGCAGGGCATTGTAATCAAAAGTATCTGACCTCTATCTGTAGCAGCACACACCGGAGGGCCCGGTCCATTGGGACGTATATGTTGAAAAGAGGACATCAGTCATATAGGTCATTCTGACCCAATGGCTTTGCTATACAGCAAGGTTATATGAATACGGCCTCAAAGGATCGACTGTCCGGGAGAAGAACATTAGAGGTTACGGTGGATTACACCCTTGTACATATCCTAGACGAACCTCTCTGATCTATTGTTCAAAACGCCTGGTATTCCCTTTGTGACAGCCTCTATTTGAAACCTATCTGCACCGATGCTGCGACATAAAACAATGGGGCAATTTGTTTTACCTTATCTTGCAAATGAGCGATGCACCTTCGAGTGACAGCATCTTTATGCTGCGTCGTAGCGTTGCGGCAAAGCGGAACGTTAATACACAAAGCTAATTAATGGCAATTGTAAGTAGGAGCACGACACGGTGATATTGGAGAGGCTTTGAAAATTGTCACAGGAGAGGGTTTGTATGGAGCTGATGATTGTGTGGGAAATAATAGCTGGCTCGAGGTCTGGGCTGTTTCTAGGTGTTGTCGGAAATTGAAAACTGCTGAGGCATTTCAACATCAACCCTTTGTATTATAGAACGGCTTTCTGCGTTGTTTTCTGGAAACAGCATTATTCTACAGCAAAGCCTTTGTTAGTGAGGCTCTCTCTGCATGTACTAGACTTACGAGGTTTACCTTAAGTCAAGCCAAGGAGATAAAAAAAATCTATTCGGCAGGAGTCAAATGCAACTTAAGCTCCTTAATAAATGTCATAAAAACAAATATGATTCATATGCCACCCTAAAAAAAAGAAAGAAAGAAAGAAATTACAATGAAAAATGAAAAATTACAATGGAAAAATGTTTACGTTGCAACATTATTTTTAGGACAGATGTGGACAATTTAGGACAAGTTTCACTGTAATGCATCTGGAACTGTTTTCATTCTCATTCTTTTCTTGCAGTTCTACAATAGAAAGATATTCTTATTAAAGTCAGCATACATGAAATGCAGTACAACATACAATGTGATGAGCAAAAACATTATTTTAAATGTAGTATTCATACATTACATAATGAGTTAGAAAGGGTAACTAAAACCTTAATGTCATAAACATAGACTTCATTTTCTATAGGAGAAAACACGGGATAATATCTTATGTATTTCTTATGATTTCTGAATGCAATATGACAGGAAATGTTCTGAGACTCACAATAATACAGTAACTTACTGTAATTCATCAGACTGCTGAGTATAAATGTTCACTCAGACCCTGAAAATATGATGAACTGTGAACAAAACATAGTTAGTTATAATTACCATGTCAGAGAGCATAATTTAAGCCTTGAGTAATTAAGTCTTGCTATTATCTGTACTTATATGAACTCTTCTTAATTAAACAAGGTGGTGAATTTCTTCAGTTAAAACAGATGCTCTGGTCTGTGCTGTGACCAAAACTGTACCTGATATTTAATTTCCCCTTTAAAACTGCTTATGAAGTCAAAACTACAGCATGGTTTAGCATCACCACATACACTGATGCTAAGTGTCTACCTGCATCCAGGTTAGCTGTGCCACAGACGAAGTGTCTACAAATCTAGTTTGCATCACGGTGCACCAGTAACGCTGCCGGTATGGACGTGACGGCCAAGCTCAGAGCAGATAAACAGCTAACTGGATCGCAGTCTCGATTGTGTATAAAGGACAGCGCTGAACGCGGAGGTCAAACTCAACGAGGGCTTATTAAGGGCAGCTGTCACGCCCCGTGTGTGTTTATCCGTCTGATTCAACGAGAGCGGAACGTGGGTTTGTTATCTGGACGCTTGAGGAGCATCAGATGGTCAGAGTGAATGAACTATGAGCAGTTTTCTCTGTCATGTGTTAGGCTTGATGTTAAAGGCAGTTTTTTGCGAGCTTTGTGTCTGGACTGATGAAGTCTGTATTGTTACTTCACTGTGATTCTAAACGGCTTTTCACATCTGTACACGTGTGAGCACTAATCATTGTCATTTACTGTATCAATTAGTGACATGGATAAGGGTTTTTTAATGCAAGGTGCTAATGCTGTATTCTAATAATCCCAGCTGGTTGATATATGACTAAAATGTCTATGATATTGAATTATATAAAAGCAAATAAAAAGTACATAAAACAAATGAATATTAAAAAAATATTCCTAATAATGCACAGAACAGAAAAGGGAAGATCTCTAAAAGCAAATCTACAGAAATGTGAGTTATAGAAAAATAACATTTCTACACAAGCTGTGATTTTTGGGAGGGGAGGTAAGAAATAAAACCCAACACACATGACTTACGAAACCAAACATAACAGGGAAAATTATAACAACAGAATCAATGAAGGGAGAAACAAAAGATGAAATGGTTACCAAGGTTATGATGGAGGTCTAGGTTCAGATGTCGAGTTCAAATAAACTGGCAAACCACAATGGCAGATGCTCAGTCGTCTCTGAAGGAAACAAAAGTACAGGGAAAATGAATGAATACAGCCATCAAACTGGCCAAACAGCTTTATGAAAGCACTCATTCCAGAAGGAATAGACTTATAGCTGAGATTAGACTTCATTAGCACAGTAAGATAACAAACAAAAACTGTAAACAATAGGTCAGTTAAAAAGTGAAGTAATCAGTGCTCAAAAGGGAAACAGCCTCATTAGCTAAATACTACATTTATTAGCTGGTTTACAAACAAAGCGCTCGGGTCAATTTATGCACGTTTCTGCTTTTTGTCCTTCTCAGGCTACATACGCTCTGCTAACCCATTACAAATTACCTCTGAGATTTACTGTAAGAAAAGACTCTTTGTTTTTCGTTTTTAACCCACTGAGAACATTAAAAGTTACTTATCGCGTGAATAAGCCAGTTTTTTTACAATTTTACAATGTTCAAACATAATGAAATTACCATAAACTATGTTCAAGTCTAATCAGGAATTGCTCTGCCGACAGGGAATACGCTGCTTGATGTAATTATTGAACTCGCCTGGAATGTTTTGGCTTGCGATTATTTTCGGTTTTAATGTGTTTTTAATTGTAGCCGTGTTCTCATCTTCCCATGTAGATTAGCATCAAGTCATTCATTTGCAAGCACGATAGAAACAACAAACCGGCCGTGTGTTGAGGCGCAGCTAGCCCACCTCCTGGACACGGTCAGGCCTTTGATTCTAGACCCGGTGTGGAGCTGCATGCTAATGAACTCTTGCAGCAGCTAAAATATGATTAGCCCTGACGCAGCTCCTATATTTACCCATCCTAAAATGCAAGCCAACTGCAAAAGTGCAATAAAACAACCCAAGAGCTGCTAGCTAGCATTTTCCACCCTGTGTCTTTTTTCAAGAATGTTTTGTCACCAACATGGCAACAGTGAAAAGCCATCAGCAAAATGAGATAGTGTTTACAGGGCGAGCCGAATGAAAAACTGCGCCGGTAATGTCTCCCGTTCAGCGGACTTTAAGTGTTCCTCTGCGATACGCCGAGAAGCTTTAATGGAAAGAAAAAAGACGAATGCTCTCGCCATAATTACAACTGTTTCGGCGCGCGTACCGTAATTGTGATGGTTTCTTACACCCAGGCAGAAGTGCTAACAAAAGCAGTCTATTGTTCCTGCCTCTCTAACAAAAATCCCCCCTCATCTAATGATTCAAGAATCTCATTTTCTCGCACCTAATGATTGTGAACAGAATAGGTTTCGCACAGTAATAGCTGATTCGTAGTAAATAAGCGCGAAAACCATCACGATGAGCAAATTATTCCGTGTGCTCGGATCCGGCGACTGAAACACAAGCAAAAGTGAGATTAGCAGGTGTCCTTACTACGCTTTCCACCTCACGGCAACGATGAAAGAGGGGAAAATAAAAGATCAGCAAAGCACACACAAATTTAAAGCAATGAAAAAATGTGTCTCCTATTTTCCTTTTATAAGAACTGCTGAATCATCCGTGCTGCCTTCCCTACTACCGTTTTATTTCATTACGGTAACACCGTTCATTAGAATCAAATATGTGCATACAGTAATTTGAGCAGTGATTTGCACCATAAAGGTGGTTAGGAAGCATGTAAATGAAAGGAGAAGCCATCCATTAAAACCCAGAGAGCCGCGTGAGATGAAGTGTTTCCATAACAGTAGTTGGACATTCTAAATGAGATACAAAAGTCTCCTGAGTGCTTATGGTCCACTGATGGGACCTGTCTCCCTCCAGCAAGCTGCACTTGAATGGTGTATATGCTTAAATTACTCACCCACTTACCCTGCGACCAATCTCTGAGATTGTATTAGGATGACTTTTACAAACACAGACTCTGGATCACAGGAGACACGAACATTCATCAGTGTGACGTCACGTGAGGAGCACATTTTAGTGTATGCAGTTTCTCAAGTACAGAAGCACACGGGGCACAATTACCCATCCTTTGGGAAATACACTCTGAATAGCTCATCAATACTTGTTACTTCTGTACGACACCAAGGCTAGATTTATTCATTCCCTCCCCTAAACTCCCCCGGATGTGCACTTTGAACACAGCCGTTGTGGGAAAGTACTGGATAATTAAACATGTTTGCTAGGTTTATCTTTTGTGGTTTGACACAACGTGCTTCTTGTCTCCCCAGAAGTTCTTGACTTTAACAGAGAGAGTTTAAGATGTTTTAGCAGAGGGAATAACGGTGAGATGTGTCGACCTCACAAAAAGGAGTAAAAACCCCCGCCCCAATGCATTCTGGGAAACCTTACTAACGCGTGACCTGAACGATCAATTGGCGAATGCAAATTGCCTCAGGGAGTGACAGCAAAAGCTGTATTTCAAGATAGCAGGAGGTCACAAAAGGGACGCCCTGTCTTCACTGAACACGTGTCTGCCACTGAGATCTCAAAGATGGTTCCAGGGTCGTGGTCGGCCTCTAGATACATGCTCATTGCAGCTGTCAAGAGGTGATGACCTCTGAAATCTCTTCCATATTGATATTTATGTGTCAAAATGCCAGGGTCCACACCACAGCTGTAGCTTAAACAAAAAGACCCGCCATTTTTGTGACTGAACAGAACGGCTACACCCATTCACCAAAATTAAAACCTGATCAAAACTTGCTCTAACTAACATAATCAACATTTATATGCTGGCCCTTTCTGAACCCTGAACGCTCTATATCCAAACATTAAGTTAGATACGTTTATAGATATGTGAATTTAGACACGCTTTATGTTTTTGTAACTAGCTAGACCTGTAAACCATAAAATAGCTTAGCAGTCCTCTCAGAGTAAGTGCAGTACTGTAAGAGAAACATATAGAAAAGAAATTTTACACAATAGTGTTGCTACAAAGAACAGATTTTAAAACTCTGTCACTAGTCCTGCCATTTCTGAAAGGAGTACTGTCACTTTTAGAAGGATATAAACGAAACCTAAATCCTCAAGTCGTGTGAGTGGGGATTTGAGGTGATGTGAATTCACATTCACTGCTGAGGGTGTTGTGGGGAGTGACCTGTCACTTACGACCGTCACCTCAGATCAAGCTCTTACTTCATGGTGTTCTTGAGAAGACAAACACTTTTACCTAAAAGCCATTTTGTGTATTTTTTCCTCTAGCCTTTTCACACGAACATGACGGAGCTCATCACTGAAGACCAGCACACAGATATTTTCAAGAATGCTTCTCATGAAACCACAGACTGTCAACCGTTATTTTCCAACTCGTATCCCAGCTAACAGGGAACGTTCTTAGAACCTTCTCAGAACTAACATTCTACAAAAGTTTTCTCAAAATTACCAAAAATGTTCTTGCAGTAACCTTAGTTCAATACTTTAAAGGTAAGGCAAGCAATTTTGGAAAGCCTAGCAAAATCAAGCTAGCCTTGAAAGCAAAAGATCCTTCCCTTCAGAGAAACGATGCCTTCAAGACATTAACAGTTAAGGCAACTAAAGCTCACTTGCTTCTTTTGGAAAATGTAAACCAAAGTATTAATTAAAAAGAACTTTAACAAAATCACTGCACACCAAAAAGTGCTCAAAATTAAGTCTACCAATTACCACAGGGACGTTCTCTGTGAAACTGAGACCACTCACAGATGTTCTCTTCATTATCAACTACATTCAGAAAGTATCTTTAAACAAAGCCCTCTGACCCCAGCAGAAACCTAAAATCCTTTTCAAATAGCTGCAGTCTGGGGTTTGATCAGGATTTAAAGCGGCACACCTTGTTCCGGCACTGCTGGGAGATGCAGGTTGTCTGAACGTGGATGGCAGAGGACGGGTGGGTTATGAATTTGAGATTGAGGTGGCACGATTTGCTGCTCTCCACACTGTTAAGAGTCCCATCAGCCTCCTGTACATTATTAATGGAGCGCCAAGGTAATGCAAGGTTGTCTTAGGGGTTTTTTAATCATGCAAAAATTGCCCTGACAGCATGGCATCCATTTTCTAAATGAGAACTGGTTAGCTTAAGAGCCTAGGTCACTGCTCACGGATTGTGTCGAAGTCACAGCCTAAATTTGTTTTTCAGGGAAAAGACAAGAACAAAACCCTTTCTGACAAATGAACTCCCCTTCGTAACAGCTCACTAAAAATGTGAACGACATATGGATGGGTTAAAAGGAATAAGTGATTTACTCACCCTCATGTCTGTTTTTAAAAGGTAAAATAAAATCAATAGAATCAAAAAGATTTACAATTAATTTTCATGCTGTTTTTTCCCCATACAAAGATATTTAACAGTGACCACAGGCTTCAAAAATCATTTCTGAATCATCATAAAACCTAAAAGCAACACATAGTCAATCTGTTTCATATTACTCACCCTCATGTCTGTTATTTAACGGTAAAATAAAATTGAAGAATTACGAAAAATGTGCATGCTGTTTTATTTCCCATACAAAGATAACGATGACCACAGGCTCCAAAAAGCACTTTTGAATCATCATAAAACTATAAAAGTAACATATAGTCAATCTGTCAAGCCATTTCAAGTCAAACGAACTTTGTGTGTTTAAACAGACCCAAACTCATTATTCATCGTCAGTTCATTTATTAATTCAAACGTTCTGCAGCTCTGAAATCAACTAGCGCACCTATGGAGCAGGTTTGTTGTCAATAACATTAAATGTCATTGGTTCTCGCACGTATTACGACCAAACGTCGTGACATCAAACCTGCCCCACAGGCGCCAAATTTGATTTCAGAGACGGATAACGCTTTACATGAATTATGGGATTTGAGGGTGAATAATGACTTAAATTGTCTTCGAAAAAATAGTTAATTGCTTTTTAATGACTTGAAATAAAGCGTCACGGCCTGTGCTACAAACGAAAATAAACATCAGATTCTTTTAACTTCACCTTTTGTTTTCCACAGATAAAAGAACAAACATTTCCGAAACAACATGAGGGGAGTAAACAATGACAGGATGTTCATTTTTGGGTAAACTATGCCTTTAATGCTGAATCGCGGTTCTCCTGTGTGCTGTGTTTTGTTTCTACATGACTATCATTGACAGCGTTCTCATGTTTTAGAGGATGCCTTGCGTTCTCCGAGAACTGCCAACACGTGTGCCTGGAGGCCTGGAGGCAGGCAATTTTAGCACTGCGCTGAGAATCAATACTCTATCTCACTGTCAGAGTGCGGCACACCAATTCTTCAAGGCCTGCGTTATTTATATTGTTTTAGCCCCACAGTCGCAAAAAACGCACCGATGATGAACGCTGTTCCTCTCCCCCTCCACATATGTGAAAGAGCGCACAGGAGGGGAGTTAAGGGTTGGGGGAGGCATTATTGTGTAATGCCCCTGAAAATGCTATTTCCCACAATGCCCGGCGTGTGCGAATTCATTTTTACACCGATTTTTCTTTATTTTCCAAACAGCAGGTCATGGGTTCCTCATGTGTTGACAGCATGCTTTCAAAATGTATGTTCAGCTTGTTTGTGGCTACCCAGCTAACAATTTTGGGTTCCAAGAATGTTTCCATAACGTTTCCATTACGTAACAAAAATGTTATTTTGAAAGTTCTAGGAACTAGGAAATATGGGAATAAAACTAGAAAAGTTCAATTTTTATTACCATTATTGCTTGATTATAATAACATTATTTAAACATTTTTCAAGTCTAAATTAAACATATAATTCTAATTCTGCAACATTTTTAAAACGTTCCACTAACAAGTTAAAACTAACGTTTTTAATATATATATATATATATATATATCAAGTTAAAAAAGTTCTACTAACATTACTACAAGAACATTTTTGATAACATCTCATATTCTGAGAACGTTCCCAGTTAGCTGGGTACAGGCCTCTTAAACTTTTCTTTTAATGGCTTTCAACCATTAGCATCATCCTTGTAACATCTCCTGTCAAGAAACTTCAGTATTTACTGCACAAATGTTTTGATAGGATGATTACACTAAATCTGTTGTCACACACTTAGACAAGCAGTGGTTGACCTTTTCTGACACAGAGTATTCTGCAACTGGCCTTCTGAAATCTTAACCTCTAAAAGGGCAACAAACAGCCTTTTTATGAGACACAGAAAATGATCGGACATATCTAAACAAGAGCTCTCTTTGAAACAAGCATGTTATGCAAAGCATGAGATGCAATAAATGTTATTTGATTAACAGGTAACATCACAAATAAGTGTAATAAATCACATACTTTCAAAAGTAAAATATTAATATTTAAACATTACATTTGTGATGCATTTAATAATAGTGTTGCCCACTTGCCAAAGCTTCCATTATAAGCATTTACTATAAACACTTGCCATTTATTTCCATAAATGTCTCCATTATTTACACAATTTCAGCCTTATGTGCTATTTTTAATATGGACTTTACACTTATTCCACCATTGACTTGTCAAAACATTCAAAATCTAAATTCCATTGATAATGTCATTGTAAATCTTTTAACCATCTAAAGCTGCCTTTACACTGCAAACACATAAAAACAAAGTGTTTAATAAGTCATGACAATGGCAAAGCTTTTATGTGGCTATGTGCAGCATTTTACATAAAAAGCGCTAAAACCTATAATCCAAGCTTATCTAAAACTTTAGCATTTTATTCATTAGCATGTAGTTTTGCTGCCTGGAAAATGCTGGTATTTCCTTTAGGAAATGTGAATGTTGTTGCCACAGACATTGGGTTTAAAACACCCCAAAATTTTATTTTAAATAACAAAAAAATCCCATAAAACTACACAAACTCTCCAGTACAAGCTTAGGCTAGCTTTCAGTAATGATATCTCCCCCCCAAAGCCAAAAGGACAGAAAGCCCAGATCCCAAAGGGACCCCAGCAGATGCTCCACCCCTGCTTCAAAACAATCCCAGCCAGTTCCATGACATCAGCTTGGCTCTCCTGTCTGCGAGCGGCTGAAGGAGGCACAAATGAATAATGAATGGAGAAAAGAAGGAATAAATAAATAAAAACAAAGCACCTCTGTTCATCTTTGAAGTAAGGTACAGCTCAAGGCGGTAACCAAAAATATCTGGGGAAGGAGAGAGAACGGGAGATCCACGCGTCAAAGGGCGATCAGGCATAGTGTTCCGATCGCTGAGGGTGGAAAAGCCACGTGCCTGCACAAATCATCAGCTCCCTCAGCCCCATAATCAAACCCAGCACCAACACAACTTTAACTGGCCTGTATCAATGTCTGCAAACCCACAAATGCTAAGATTAGGGGCATATTTGGAGGAGAGGGGATTTAGCTGTAACCCTCTACACAGCTGTGTGTTCAGTGCAGTGAGGCAGCCCTCATGATTTGGCAGACTGACGCGCCAAATCGTTTGGGTGAAGCCATGGGTGAACCGAATGCTGACTGCTAGGGTTGTTTGGCATTATCCATGTGCAAGCTTAAGAGATGAGAAAATGTACATACAGAGTGAGACGCACTGGTCTGTGATGTGTGAGGGAGTTTGGAAATGCTCTACGGTGGAAAAACAGCACAGCTACAAGCCTGCTAAAATATGTTTCTAAAATTAGGCTTCATTAACTCGACGCATAACATAATTTGATACCTTCTTTCTTTTGAATTTTGAGTTAAATGTGACAGATTTCGTGAAATTCACCCGGCAGATCACCTTTCGTGAACCAGCGTCGACTGGAAATCCCCAAAATCCTGGATCGGTGAGCTTTAATATTTCATGTTTGCAATTTCACTGGGTTTAACATTGTTTTGTGTCAAATTACAAACCGCAAGATAAATAGTTTGTTCTGTGTGGAAGGCAAAAATAGGCATTATAATGTCTGAATTTTAGAATCAGGAGTGACAGCGGTAGAAAAAAGACTGAGTAGTTTCGTCTCTTATGACTCTTGGACTTAAATGTTTTAAAAAGAAATACTGCCTTTTTTCCTCGTAAGATAATTGGGCAGGAAAAATGAAAGAGGAAATGATACTCATGAGTTGGCTTGTCCTTTGACAGTCTATCAGGCAAGCACACACCCTCACTAATGATGTCTTGCAAACCATGATAGCTCTTGTTAGACTCAGAGAAACATTACACGCTAGACCTTTTCTGTGGTAATAGATGTTCCAGCCGAAGAATGAAGACTGTTTCACACTCCCCGAGATGTTAAAATCCATCATGGAAACAATCTTAAATACTCTTTTTGATGTTTCTTGATGAGATATCCATGTTCTTGCCCAAGAACAAAGGAAACATAACAAACCCAATTTGAGTCACTTGAGTGGACAGTGTTTCAGCATCATTCTGATCCAGACACGAAAACTCTATGATATGTGTAAACATATTGTCATCTTCTTTCATCTTCTTCTGCTATAGAAGACTTGTCAACACTCTCCCCCACAATAGACCTGTCCATCAATTCAAAGACAAGAATGAGTTCTATTCAACGTCTGCTGTCACATAGCAACCAGAGAACATTTTTGTGCGTTCTCACACGCAATTACTGAGACTGTCCCACAATAATTAGTTCTACACATATGGACACCCACATACACAATGTTTAAAGAAGACCAAATATTTATATTGCAACAAATCAATATATATACTGTGTGTGTGTGTGTATATCTCTATCTGTCTGTCTGTATGTCTGTCTGTCTGTCTGTGTGTGTGTCTGTGTCTGTGTGTGTGTTTGTGTGTATATATATATCTATATCTATATATATATATATATATATATATATATATACACACACACAGACACACACACACACACACACACACACACACACACATACATATATATAAGGGCAAGTCTGATGAGCCATTAACCTCCCTTCTTCAACAGTAGGCTGCTGTGAGCTTTATAACGTCTATGTTTTTAATAATATTAAACAGATTAAACTTTATTTAGATGGAAGACAGAGCTGAGAGAAATTTTGACTATAAATATAAACAATCAATGTTAAAATAGACTATTTTACCCAATACTAATGTCAAACAGAATGTCCTTCAGAATGCTGCTTTACAAGTACAACAGTTAGACAGCAGACAGCCCACTAGGTTTTCAAACAGCATATATGTGAACATATAGTTTTGGACGGAGGGACAGATCATTTGAAATTCCATAAGCAAGTCATTTTATTTCAAAGCCTCTTCCAGGCTCCGTTATAAAACACACAGCAGAAGTTTTGACCTGTGGTGTTTATCAAGGCTGGACTGCACTTAAGGTTACAGACTTAAAACACCTCAATTATAGCAAAACCTCACCTGGCCATGTCTGTCAGGTTTTGTGAAGCTATGGCCATAAATATGTATGGAAGAGGTCAATTTAAATCTGTGTGTTTATGTGCATTCAGCATCTCTAAGTACACATCACGAAAAGGTCATTTCACGTTCTTTTCTTTGAAGTCAGGAGCTGTTTGTGTCTTTTTAAACGTTGCTGAGCTAACATGAAAAAACATCTATTCAAGGAGCAAAGGAGAACCTTTTTCGGTCTAATGCAAGGGGTTTAGACCATTTACATGACAGAGGTTGTCCTCTGCGTAGAGGTGGTAATTGTGTCCTGCGGGGAGAGGGGAACGGGGAGGGCTGGTCATTATGGGTACAAAACCTGCCAGAGAAAAACATTCATTGCTGTTTGATTGATGGTCTACATAGAGATAAGCCTCCAATTCATTCCTGGCTGGTGAAGGTGGGCACCACGACTTTTTGGTACTTTATACAATTCCCTGAAAATTACACAGATACCTACTTGCTGTTCTTCACTAACTTCTATTTATTTCTAACACTTGCATGAAGGTTTATGGGCCTAGATGTCTTTAGAAAAGACAGTGAGAAAAAATATGACATATAACTAGCAAATTGAATACCCCTGGAATATTTAAATTACAGACCAAACTATAAACTTGGTTGCCACGCCTCAAATAAGCAACAGACAAAACCATTCCAAGCAACTTTGGCCTAATTCATGAAACCCAAACAGGAAACATTGTATAAATGTTGCTATGAAAATCGCTGCACTCCATTTATGTTAGTAAGTGTTACTAATAAATGCACCCAGAATCAAAAATACATTCTGCTTGTATTTCTTGAACAAGGCCCTTTGCATTCAAAACCAAGCTCTTACTGTTTGACGGCCTGGGATGAGGTTAAATCTCAAAAGCATAAATGATATCCTTTAAGATTTAACAGTCCAGCCTGCTTAAGAGAACAGAGCTAATCCACTCCAAGCTTTTGACCTTTCCTCCAGAGGCCTCGCTCTCCGCTTGCCGACTGGAAAGACAAAGTGCCAAAGTTAACTTATCAAAGTTAGCCCAGGTCAAATCCCCCTCCATCTATTTCACTTAAAGATACTAATCTCTACACCTTGGCACTGATTAACGGTCGCCATCGTGCCGTTTGCATTACAATCAAATGAGAGAAGCCTGTACGCATCAGCATGCAAAAAACGGAAGAAAAGCCATTCATTCTACTCTCTGCAACTCCCCTACAAATCCCTGCCACATTCATTACTACCTCTTCAGATGAGACTTCATTAAAATACTGCTTATCCACGTCCAGACGAGACTGATGCATGCGTGGGGAGGGGGGAGAAAACGTATTTGTGATTTTTAGCCACGTGCATTATTAATATAAGATCCTTTACCTCTCGCTGTTCCCCCAATTCCAAGAGCTGTATTGACAGAGGAAGTCATCAGCAAGAAACTAAAACGAATTTGCATTTATGATAAAATAATGGCCTGTAGGGACCAACAGAACAGCATGGGATTAAAACAGGAAATGGTAGCAGAATAATAATTCATACTGGAGGAAGTAGCATGCGCGTTGGACAAACAACACAACACATTGCGAATGAAATGAGAAAACAAGCCTTCATGACTTTCCAAAACTCAATAATTCTAGTCTTGGCTGCAACAAAATACTTGACTTTGGAAAGAAATTCACATTATAAGTATGTTAAAGTACCAATTCATGCAAATCGGAATGAATACGATCACTTTAACCATGTATTGTTGGCCCTGTGAGAACAGGGTCATTAAAGGTGACATGCCAAACAGACGTACTCCAAAAATAAAATAAAAAACACGAGACCATTGATTTTTCAATCAAGAGCAAATTGTGATGGAGGCTGATAAGCACCTTATCTCTTTGTTTGAGAAATCCAGGCTTCCAGGATTCGATTTTGACTGCTGGCTGAAGGGGACGACAAAGATAAAGCTGCGAGCGTCAACTAGCGCTTCCAACGGGATGGCACCCTATCATTCAACTGGATAAACCAGACTGCCATGTTAACATGCTGCTCTGATCGGTGACTGCATGACAGGAAACAAGCAGGTTTTTCTCTTTGGTGAAACAAGTTTTGAATGCCAATGAATACCTTTGCCCAGTGATGTGTTTTTTTGCTTTTTTCCTTGGCTGGACCACCTTAGAGGTCATTTGATAAATTTATCAGACATTTTCTAATCTGACCTTTTGTTTTTGCAGTCTAGTTTTAGTGTTTAATGTCTGCTGTCACCTTATTTGTTTTGGTCATGATATCTATATAAAGATTTTATAAACCACAACTTATAGATATCATATTTATCTATATCTATATATCTATATAGGTGGTCTTTATCTCTATATCTTGATATCTGTGGACAACCCAACACCATCTGCCTCTCTGCCCGTCTCCCAGCCAGTAGATTTAAACTGCCTCTGGATCTGTCTCTTTACGAGTCCTTTAGTCAGCATGATTCTCAACAACCCCAGAATTATGGGCAATTATTACAACTATTGCAAATTAGTGCATGGCTACACTTTATCCTAACGTTTTCCCGAGTTGGACAATTATCCCTCCTTGTCTAAATCTTACGAGCCTGACCTCAGAGTTAGTATCTGGCCACCCTTCAACACCTTTGTCCAACCATGGGGTCTTTAACTCTACACAGAGAGCTCATTGTTTTTGCTGCCTAGCAGAAAAACAAAAATGAGAACAAAAAACTGATAAGTACTCCCTCCAGGCAAAGGGTTCGCTTCAAATTGTACCTAGGAGTAAATGGCTTTGATGAATAGGGGTCATTGTGTTACAGCTGCTTGTGCTAATTACTCGATTTTCTGAGTTATTACTCGCAGATTTCTCTCTGTGAGCTTCACCAACCCAGCTCTGCTCAATCTCTTTACAGTAGCGCCACGCTTCATTTTATTTGGTTTTGAGACTGTAGATCTGCGCTTTTCAATGTAGCTGAAGTGTTTTTGTGCAATGTCCACTTTATTAGTTAGTTGAACTGCGGGGTCAATAATTGACTTTAAGTGTGTTTGCGCGTTGAATGTTGTATATAATGCCTGTCACAGATACACTAATTCAAATCACAATCATTTTTGCAGTGCTATGTTGGCAAAACATGAATCTAGTCATAAAATGGTGTTAGGAGAAACAGATTCTGACGTAAAACGCGGAACACACGTGCATAAAGCCACTGAAAGGCGTCGTTTCTGTCTGAGATAATGCTATCACTGTATTATTGTCAAAAGTCGCTCAGATATAAAACGAAAAGTCAAATTATTCACTGCCATGAATTTAAGGAAAATATTAATCTCAGAGCTCCTGACGCCACTGAACATGATCGTACAGCGCAACGGCTGAATAATAAGATCCAACAGCATGCGCAAACACACATTTTCACATGCAGATCCCCAAATTACACGCTCCTCGTATTATTCATGACACCGTGCAAGAGGAGAAGATATTGAGTTATCCTCTTAGAAAAGCTTAGATAGAGTAATCAGACCCCGTCTGTCCTTATCGCTCTGCTATGGTCTACACGGCGCTGAATTTTGCCAGAATTTGTCTTTTATTATCCCGCGCTCTGAATTTTCCCCTCCGTCTTATTTCCTGAGGTGGATGCACTGATCCACAGCTGTACTGAAGGTTATTTGAGTTTCCACCTAGGGATATCCAATATTCACATTTTTGTTCCCTGCTGCTCCTGTTGACTCTCTCTCGTGGGAAGTGAGAATGTGATTTCTGCCGTCAGGCATCAGATTTGACTCAGAGCAGTGGAGATTTCTGCGGCCCATCACCTTTGCCCACGGGTGTATGAAGCTGCTATTTGTTTTCACATGGAGGGGTTTTCCAGTCAGTGGGAGCCAGATACGCTCCAGGGGCCGAGACGTCTGAGGCTGTGGACGCACAACGCCCTCTGAAGTCAACATACAGACAGAGAGAGAAGAGGGGGTGGCAATAAAGAGAGAGAGAGGGAGAGAGAGAAAAAGAAGCAGACAGAGAGAGAGAGAGAAAGAAAGAGAGAGCGAGAGAGGGAAAAGAGGGAAAAGAGGAACAGAGAAAGAGAGAGGGAAATAGACTGAGGGAGAAAGAGAGAGAAAGAGAGAGAGGAAGAGTGAAAAGGAGAGAGAGAGTAAGGGGCAGACAGAAAGAGAGACTGACAGAGAGAAAAGGGGAAGAGCAAGAGAGAGAGAGAGAAATGGGAAAAGAGAGAGAGAGATCTAATACAAATGTGAAACTAGAAGACATGGATTCTGATCAACACAGCACACAGAGTAGCAATTTTTGTTGGGGCAAAGGGGAACGTAAAGAAAACACAGGCTATTTTTGCTGTTAGAAAGTGTAAATAGTGGCCATGAAATGATTTGCTTGAAGTCAAAGCGGGACTCACCATATACATTGCTATGGGTTCCAGAAACGTTCTTCATGCCACCTTTTCACCCTCAACAGCACAGCTTATAAAACTGATCATCGAGGGGTCGATAAACAGCACAGGAAAGATATGAGAGCTCAGATGCGAAATTCACAGGGGATGCTACGATCACCGGTGCATTTTAGCACTACACTGGAGAGGTAATGTCCTTCAGGTGCTGACTTCTCATTTTTTGTTCTTCACTTTAATGTCATCATCTAAGTTGTTGTAAAACTGTCTTGGAGTGGAGCAGTTAGAACTGGCTGTTCAGAGACAGGTGCTCTCTCGTGCCTCTGGGTAATATTCTCTCCAAATGCATTTAGCGGCGGGTTCCAGATGGAATGCTGCTTAAAATGGAAGCAATACAACCACCAACCTGCTTCTGTAGCGATAGAACGGAGAATGTTAATGAAAACACCTCAAGAAATGTAGACAAAGCACAGCATTTTTTTTAAAACCTTAATGAAAAATTTCACTGCAGTTCTACATCAGAAACTTTAAATGTTCTTCAGTCAATCCACAACTAAGTTGCATTATCCGGAGACAAGAGAAGCTAGAAAAATGAGATGTTCAGCTCGTGATCAAGCGTTTACAAATTAGCATGCATTAGAGGCGGCCTGTCAGTGTTTTTCGTGATGGGTCACATGACCCTGTTGGGCGTGACACACCACCTGTTATATGCACTTTTAATGAACGTAGATCAGATTGAATCAGATCAGTGGTGGACGGCAGGCTGGGGTGATATCTTGATGGTCTGATCACCCATCAAGCATGGCTTCCTAGTGTGTATTTGTGCAAATGTGTGTGTGGGTGTGTGTGTGTGCATGTGTGTGTGCAAGCAGAGGCGTGATCCGCTAGAGTGAGATTTATCTAGTGTCTCTCCTGTGGAAGTGACAGAGGAAGGCGTCTTTATTACTGCCTCTGATGGAAGTCACACTTCCAGGCTGTACCGGTACGGACAGAAGCCCCGTCACATGTACCGAAGACTAATCATCTGACTTTGTGACTCGGAAATGACATTTATGTCCATCCTTGAGCTTCTGCACTTAATGTATGTGCTCAATATGTGATGCGTACGAGAAGATATGGCTTGAAATAGCCTAGCCGGTGCCATCTGCTAGCCTAATGACCGATGATGACAATGATCCCAGGCAGAGGAGGTTAAGCAATGATGGTCTGGCCACCACCCGAACGCCTACGACTGCAGATGAGAACATTGTGCACTCACCTATAGGTGGAGGAGCAAAGAGCTTAGATGATTTTTGCAGATACTACCCTGGAGGCTCCGCTACCCATTAAAACATATGATGAAAGCGCTCACCACCACGCTAACTTTTCTAATGTGCCTTAATTAGCTAAATTACTTGCCGTGAAAATGCAGCACTAAAGGGAGCTAAGAACTTATCGTTCCCAGACAAACCAAGCCAAGGCAAACGCTTCAAGCCACTGTTTACACGAGTAACGCTCAAACTTCCTATTCGTGAATCATAATATCGGTATTTCTCCATTGAAATTCCAGGTGCTGCTTTGGTGTCCTGCGCCGGACGGCTTTGATCAGCATATCAGAGTCGGGTCTGGCTTTCATCTGTGGATGAGCACTTTGGCCAAGAGGGAAATTTGGATGGAGGTTCATCCGGAGCCCCGGCAACATCCTGCCTTTGCCTCCCTCCTGTCAACTCTGCATTAATTCCCCTTGCGCTAATCCTTCATATGAGACCTCAGCAAAAAGTGTTGACAAATCTAAGCCACAACATGAGTGTTACAGGCTGGTGCACGATTGGAAGAGTATAAATGAGAAAAAAATGACTAAAAACACGCTCGCCATCCGACAAAACCATGAAGTGAAGTACAACCGCACATCAAGCATTCTTTTTTTTCAAAACTAGAGATTAGCATTGCAAAAGCTCTCTACTCTGTTTGTTTGATACCTGCTGATAGAGTGATTACGTATTTATCTCGGCACAAGCCTCCGCTTTGTTCTGTTTTCAGTGCACATGAGGCGCCTTCCAATCACGGAGTGAGGGATTCTCGTTCCGCTCAAAAGCCTGAAGGACTAATTAGCAATTATTACTTGGCACTTGCAAAACACATGAAATATTTCTCAAACTAGAAAGAAAGAAGGATAATTAAAAATAAAGGACAATAAATTATACATAGAAGAAAGTGTTAAGAAGAGACCCTCTGGCGTTGTAATTGCTACTCGTGCCCCGTGAAAAACTCTAGTTTATTCTACTAAACGAGAGCAACAGATATTTTTTGGACACTGCCATAAGGCCTTTGTTTTTCTGTTGGCGTAGTTATTGCCACAGGCGACCCTGCAGCCGCTGGAGACTGCAGCCGACGTGGATTAAAAATAAGCGTGCAAGAAAACACACAGACGAGTCCTCTTCCACAGCCCTTCTCTGTAATTAGGTGGGGAATTCAGTCTTCTCATTGGCAGCTTGTACAGCAGATATTGATCGACTATGGCCACAAACCAAACAGAAATGGGAAGGGAAAAAGCGCCACAGGCTTCTCTTTAAAATGATAATAATTATAAAAAAAGAGTAAAGTTTTATATTGTTGGAACAAAAATAATAGCTGAATAATTCAGGACTGGGGACACTCTGATAAATGGTGTAAGTAGAAGGCAGTCTATGATTAGGTCCTTTGGATCTAAGCCCTGGGGTTTGTCTAAGCGTGGAGGAGAAGATGCAGACCATAAATTTCCTGAAGGCCCAGATACTTCCCCCATCACCGCGGTAACAGCTGTGGAGGGCTTGTGGGTAAGTTTGCCATGTTGTTTAGCACGTACTCAAAGCAATGGAACGTACGAGAGGAGTTGGCATGTTTACCAATTTTGTCTGGGATTACTTGAAAATAGAAACATTTAAAGTGAGAGTTTGGGGACTGTAAAGAGTGTTTTTATTCCTTCCTGTCCATGAGCACACAAATAGCCACTTTGTCACACCTAACATGATTACCAGAATTCGTGGGTGTACAATGATGAATGCAACCAAAAGCAAATGCACAAACACGTGGATTAATGCTCGATCAACCCACCTCTTCCAGATTTCCCTGTGTGGTCTGCCTTTGTTCTAAAGCAAGACGTGTTATTGGGGGAAGGGGGTCTTACTAGTCCATTGTAATAGAATTGGTTAAACTGTAAATCTCTTTGGACAATGACATGACCCATTTGAAATTCCACAGCAGTGACAGTCGAAGGCCTTGATTAACTGTATAGAAGCCAGCAGAAGACAGCAAATTGAATCACTGAAATACAAAATCTACCCTGTGTACGAATATGCATTCTTCCCTTCTGCATGTTTAACCAGCAGTACGTTACCAACATAGCAGATGTATGTCCAGGAAAATTTATACTGCACACCTGCATACCTAAAAAAATCCCTCATCAGCAGTCAAGAAGTTTGTTCTGGACTGAACCCTGTACATACAGATATTTAGACACAGTGCAACCCAGCTAACAATTTTAGGAGAGAAAGACGTTTCCCTAATAATAAGTAACAAAAATGTTGAAAAATGTTTTTAAAATGTTCCACTAACTACTTACAAATAACAGTTTTGATATATATCAAAGATATAATATTTATATGATATCTTATATAATATAATATAATTTTGATAATTTTGACAATGTTCCAAGAATGTTTCCTGTTAGCTGGGTTGTCTTCTAAGACTGAACGGAAACAAGATTTGGACAATTGTGACTAATTAAATGAGTCACAAATTAAAATAGGTCGTGATTTAATACACTCCAGTCATTTAGTCTCAAATCAGGAGAAATTCAATTACACAGCGAGTAGTTTTTTTCTCAGGACATTGTGTTTATGTTGTTGTGTCGTGGCTTGAGCTCACACCAGTCAGCAGCAGAAACAATTGACAGAAAGGAACCCTGACAGCTTTATGTAAAGCGACCGGCGCTATCTGTCATACACACTGTGTTCAGTTTAGTTATGCCATTGTCCCACGGCCGCTGCATCTGTGCCCTTACATACATTACGAGCGAGAATCAGAGACCTCTCACTGCAGAGACGAACCAAAGCAATGAATCACACGCTGCAGTCGCTTGATAAGTCAAGTCAATTTGTGGTAATTAACATCAGAGGGCACAGTAGGTGCTCCTTCTGAAGGGAAATATCATCTCTTTCTCCTGCCCTGAGCTCGCTTCTACCCGGCGGTGAGTGAAGACAGGCTGAGGGAGGGCTATATTTCTCAGGTGACCTCGGGGGCTCAGCAAATTTGTTCACCACCTACAGCATAACAGACTGAGGGATGTGCCGTTCCCCGATCGCGTTAATGGATTTACCTTCTTTAACTAATTGCTACGAGCTGACGTTAGTTTTGACATACACGCAAAGTCAAACACACCTCTCAGAACCTCTTCCTCCGGCGCTTGACTTATTGAAATCACATATTTAGTCGTCACGGATCAATGGTTTCGTCCACACGGGCAGCCCCGGGCACCGAATCATGGAAACAGAACCAGAACCACAGATGAAAATGTTATTTGGGTCCTACTGGTTCTACGCGATACTGCAATGGGATTTTTGTTATGCGGGCTGCAGGGAAGTAGGTATATTAAGAGCTGTGGGCGTCTTTATACCAAACAAACTAACCTTTTCATTGTTCAAAATCGCTGAGGCACCCAAAACACACACTAATTATGTAAACATGACTTTGAGAAATGCAGAACAGTGGAGAAGCAACGGCAGCTATGAATTTCCACTTAAACGTATACGTAACAAAGGGCAATTGTGCGCTTGGGTGTGTGTGGTGTAGAGATTGAAAGAGTGTGTTGCACATTGGGGGGTATTCAGCAGAATTTTAATGAAGCCTCAAGGTTCTGCTAAAGGACAGCAGGAAGGGAAGATGGAGAGGGGAGCAGGGGTTCAGAGAGCTATTACAGCACAGCACAAGCAGAAACCATATATAAAAATCCACTCCTAAAACACAGGCCAGGTAACCAACACTAAAATTAGGGGCCAGATTTTCAAATTACACACATATTTGCCTCAGGTGTAATATTAATATTAAAAATAATAATAATGATCATAATACCTCCCAAGCTCTGGAGATTGTCCAAGTCACGTTGGAAGTTCTTGCACCTAATGTACCATGAGATCCAAAAGTGTAAGAGCACTTTAAAAATCTGGTATTTTTTCCCATTTAAATCTGGGGAAAAAAATCTAAAAAAAAAAATCACAAATAAAAATGCAAAACTTATGCATTAACAAATATTTAAGATTCAGATTACTTGAAGATAGAGAAGGTCACTAAACAAATAAGCAAATTTGTAACACTGACCACAAAAGATCAGATTGCCATTTTGACATTGTCAAATGGATAAATTGTTAATGTCAGCTTACATTTTAAACTTGTTTATAATATTATTAGTATTTACAAAGAAACTTATAATAGATATATTTTCACTAGTGGTCTCAGACTTCTGGAACCGGCTACATGTGAGAGTGGCTGGCACTGGGGCAAAAGATTATCTGTCTGAATCACTAATTTAAAAGGATTTGATTAGAGGTCAAAGGTGGCGATTTAAGCCTTTCATTCTAGTCCGTCATAATCCTATCTAATAAACCCCTTTAATGCCTCATAATTACATTACGCTTGTACAGTGGAGAATTCACGAAAGAAGAAAATAAGTCATTT
>JAZGTK010000355.1:0-85365 GCA_036877625.1 Ambastaia sidthimunki
CACTCTTGCAAACCTTGTCTGGAGAATGTACACACATGTGCCCACTGCAGCAGGGCAGAGACGAGACGCATTGATGTTTCCCAAACGCAGAGCTTCTGACCACTCTAACTCTGCCCTATAGGCAGCAGTAGGCAGCCTAAACACTGTTCAACAAAAACACACACAGAATTACAAAGTTTCATAAGCTAATCAGCTTGCAGAGTTGCCCTGTATACAAACACATCTGATTATCATGCAGGGCTTGCTCCTGTATTTGTACTGTACATACTCACTCACTCTCTTTATATTCTCGTTCCACCTTCACAAAATGTAATTAGTTCCTGCCCTTATATAACATGCATTTCTGTAGGGCACTAAAACCTTTAACTTTCAGACAAAGTCATTTCTACTGAAAACTCTTATGATATGCTCAAACAATACGCTCATGTTGGCCTTACTGTTGAGGCCGGTATAACTCATTAAAAGATTTTGCATTCCAGTTCAGATTTGTGTAGAGCCACACACAATCTCTCCTCATTTAGATCTTATTTAAATGCTAGAACATACAACAAAAGAAATTCCCTCGTATCATCAAATCCTATTTCCTACGCTCCTATACTGTCTTACTTTCCTGAAGCTTTACTTACTCTAATAATCCAACCACATATTTCCTTCCCCATGCTGAGTGTCTAGGTGAGGACGCAAGGGAAATATGTGCAGTTTTTTCATGCCATCATGGTCTAATGTTCTTTGATACGACAAAAGATTTTCAGTGCCGAATCCTTTTGTGAAGCCCATTATAGAGTTCAGGACAAGGAAAAGTTATAGGGAAAGCTACCTGTCACTGACTTATATTGTTGCTGAGTGGAAATCGGTGTCTACTCATGACACACTTTGAAAAGCCAACAGAGCAAGGACTGGATCTCTCTCTTTCTCTTTCTGTTAAAGTAAATCCATTCCCACAGTTCCCTATTTTTTATCATGCTGTGAGTGGAAGGTATGTCTGCTCTTATGAGATCTATGAATGAATGCATGCCAAGCTACACACGTGTACTGTAGATGCTGCTACAAAAAGACAAGATAACGGCAGAACTGTCTGTTATCACCAGACAACTATATACTTTCATGAATCTTGAATATCAATGATATCATGCAGCCCAAGACAACACTAAGCATTTAGGCCTACAAATTGCTTGGAAATAATAAAACCATTACTGACTTGACGTATTTCAAAGACAGAAAAGGAAAAGAGAGAGAGGGAAGTCTTTAGCCACAGAGGTGAATTTCCCACCAGTCATGTCTAAAACCATCAAGGTGACTGATACATTATTCTTAATTAACCTGCTGAGGACAAGCACTAGTAGAGAACAGAAGAAAAAAGACAAAACGTCTAAGCCATTAGGAATTTATCTTGAGTCACTTCTCTGGAACAAAAGAAAACATTTAACAGACCAATAAAATAATAGGAGGTACAAATGTATTAAAAAACGAGTGTGAGTGAGTGTGAAAGAGAAAGATAAAATGAGACAGAGTGAAGGAGCAAGAAACAAAGAGAGAGAGGGGCCCAAGGTTACGGAGTTCACAGAGCACTTCAGTGTACCATGCAGATTACTAGCTACTGCCTTTAAAAGACTACTGAAGTTTGGTTAATCATCTCTCTCTCCCTCTCTTCAGGCAATATATGAAGCAGACATATTAGTCATAGTCTGTGTAATTACAGAGTAGGTAAGAGCATGCTGGAGCAGATAACCTTAACTCAGGATCTCTGTTTCCTAGACAGTCATTTTAGACAGTCATAACGATTTTTGCACATAGAAACACTCAAGTGAATGCAGCATTCAACCATTCTCCATAATGTTTATGCCTGTTGGGGTCATGGAGAGCACTGAGGGATATCCCAGATTATTTCAGGACAAGGTAGAGAAACACTCTAGACAGGTGGTCAGTTGCAGCACAGATACAAGACAAAATTATATGCTGTTTCTATTTTCTGTATATATGTGTGTTTGTGTCTGTGAGACAAAAAGGCAGACAGAGAGAGAGAGGAAAAGAGAGAGAATGACTTTGTAATCTTTACTAGTGTGTGTCTGGATGGGTAGTTTGTGTATATTATATGGTCTGTGGCTGGCAGTAATGACAAGACTCAGATGACTGGTTTTGCCAGAAGGCGATATAAGGTTTTCCTTTACTAACCATTTACACAGACATTTATACTTAATCCAGATAAACACAGGGCTTTAAACCGGTTCTCAAACCACACACACACACAGACACACATATGCACACCTCCAGCATGTTACAGTTCTTAACTTCATCCTGATGCTAAATGAAAAGGGCTCCACCTATTAATTCGTCATACCACTGTTCATTCTCTGTGCGCTTCATTGCTTTAATCTTAACAGCAGAGCTGAGAATCTCCTGCTAATAAAAAAGTGCATGAACCAAAAACATCAGCACAGTTAATCCTTTACATTTTGAAACTTGTGTGTGTGTGTGTGTGTTTGTGTGTGTGTGCATGTACAAGAGAGCTCATCCTGTGCTCAACAGCATCTTAATGAATGTCTTCCTCACCATTTAACCTCATCTATATTCTGCTCTGTCACCTGTGTCATTTTCTTACAGTGTTCAGTCACACCTGCAATTTTTTCCAAAGCGTCTATTGACACTGGGCTGTCACACATCAAGCTAATTGAAAGCTACAATTAGTGGAAGGTGACATTAGATAATTAAAGGACCTAAACTAAACAGATTCATTATGTGTGTGTACAGAAGGATGTGCACATAGTCTGTGTCTGAAAGCTGAAAAATGCTGCCTTTACAGGTAGTATGCTGAGATAGGAAGGCAACAATGCACAGAGGCATCCTTCACTGCCTATAATATCCCACAATCCTGTGTGTGTGCTTTGGCGATTGGTGAAAAGAATACTAATACCTCTATCAGTTCAGTTAAAATGGGTCTTTGTTCAACTTAATTTTTAACCTAGGAATGAGCATTACATGTATTAAATATTTTCTAGGTAATGTCCAAAGTTCTCCTAAATTCAGATCATTAGAAATTATGTTACATTATGGCATTCAGATAACACAAGCATGTACACATACAGTATGTTATTGACACATAAACAGAATAAACAGACAATAACAAATGTCAAAATACACATTTTCAGACAGGAATTGTTAGTCTTCCACACCAGGAAGTTCAACATCACCTCAAATGTGGTATACAGTAAATGTAATATAAAGTGCAAGGAAACACAGATCAAGTCATCTGTCATAAGCTTTTAATTTGCAGGAACAGACATTTGACTATTGAGAAATGTCAAAGATATGACCTCAGTGCTGAGCCGACACAGCGTGTATATCAGTAAAGTCATTTCTATAATCCTCTCCACACATAAAAGCTTTGGCTGACAGGGAAATCCAATTAACTAAATGAGTGCAGAGCCCATAAAGGCATGTTTATCACACACACACACTACTCCATTTCCATGAAGCTTCTTATTTAGAAGCAGAGAAATTATAGAAATAATTTATAAATAAATAATTTATAGAAATTATAACTACAGCTGCCATAAAAATGTTTGCAAGGGTGTTGACGTGTGCATTAAAAACCTTCTATGTTTGTGTTTGGCACAAAGGTTCACATTTAAACTTACAGTAGCTTTCATTCAAAGCGACTAACAAAAGTAAGAACAACAAAGCGATTCATACTAAGAGGTAGAACTGCAACAATATACTAAATCTCTCTCTCTCTCTCTCTGTAAAGTAGCATGTTTTTTTCTTATTTCCGAATGTAGATCGCTACGTATACTCACTTTTTCTGCACTTTGAAGCGCACGGTGCTGGAGCGATGGCTGCTTGTTCATAATACAGCAACACTTTTCAAATGAAAAACTTAAATCATACACTTTAAGTTGTGACACTGGTGTATCGTTAAACCCTACAAAAATACAGTAATATAGGAAGTGCTAAGATACAAAGCTGAAACAGCCGTTAGACACGCCTGCTAGAACGTGGAGAAAGAACAGGTGGACAGGGTTTTTTAATTATAAAGTGAGCATTTAACATGTTCCTATTAAGTGTTCTAACTGTAACTTGAATATTTAGAGGGGAGCAGCTGATTGGAAAAATTTAGGAGGTGCAATAGTGAGGAATAGCAGAGGTAACTGAATGGAAGAAGGATTTTGTGTCTTGTGAGGGTACCACAAGTCTACTGTTTTTCTCATCACTGCTGGTTAGAATGTGGAGTCTGTTTATTATAGTTTCAGCTGGCTTAAGTAACACCATGTTAATTAACATGCGAGAAAAAGAAGCTGCTCTGTCCAGTGGGCTGTGCGGGTAATTGGCCTGCACTGGGCAGTTTGATGGAATAGTGCTATTTGATTCGATCCTATTTTGGGCTTGGCTTCCCATACATAACAGAAAAGCACTGCATAATCAAAATCAATTCTGTAGTCACACCAGAGCAACCCCTAACAAAATGTAGTCACACCGACAGGAAAAATGTGCTGCAAATGTCACCATTTCGCTGCAGTCTGGAGTCACAGAATTGATTATTTACTGAGCACCATGTATTGTGGTGATGAATTCTAGATTTACTACCAGGTATTTGAGGTCCTTGAGCTACAAGGCTCTATTGGCCTTGTGTTGCACCATTAAACAAACACACACACACAACTTTACAAACCGACGTGGGCGGGAGACACTCCTCTTAAACATATTTCACAAAATTTCCATTTTAAAAATGCTATTTTGGTAATTCATTTTAATCAAAATTATTTTTTTTAAGAATTGAGTCAGTTTGACAGGATGGGCTTCATTAGGTGTGAAAGGGACCGAGTAGCTCTAATGAAAATAACACCAAAACAAAAACTGGTTAACAGGTTCACAACCCAAGTCCATAACCTAAAATGAAAATCCTGTTTTTCACCACAGGATAGTAATTAATGTCAGAATATTAATTTTTGGATGAACCATTTAACACTTCCTCTAATTGTTTGCAGTAAAGGTTACTTGAAGTAAACAAAAGAACAGCTTGAGAGCTCATTAGAGTTTGGACCGCTGTGCTATACAATCTCAAATAACAGTGCGCTCACCCATGGTTTTCTGCACTAATATCTACCTCACTTCAATGGGGATCACAGTGGGAATGAATGAGTGTTCCTACATTTCTAAAAAGGTGCTTAAGAAGTTCTTGGATGACAAATGGTCCTAATGAGAAACATTAACATCTACAGGGCCATTAATAAGCTTAAAGGGTTTAGCTTCTAAAGGTTATTAAGCACTGCAGGTTTTTTTTTTATCAAATATGAGAAGGTAAGTGGGACTGTTTTGTCATATATTCACACACATTTCCATTTGTTCCACATAGTAACAATATAAGAAACATATTAAATGTCCTAAAGTATCCTAGTAAATATCCTTAAGTATTACATTATTCCCTTTGAAACAGGCTTTTAAACCATTAATAATCTGTCAGAACATCTTAACTGTCCTCATATTGTCTGGCCTGTTACAGTATATTGCACTGAGGGTATTTGTCTGTTGCAAAAGCAGCATATGTTAAGCTAAATAACTGGTAAAAATGTTACACACATTTAGTCTAAAACCTACCAAATTAATGCAATATTGTTGTAACCATGTTTATTTTTTGTTCTCTTATAACTGCAGCTCTGCACATACATTAAAGCTCACCATACATCATTTCAAACAACTTTGATTAAAAAATACAACATAAAAACCACCCATCACTGTGATTCTCCCACCCTCTGTAAGGTGTTTTATCCCTGTTCCAAAGTGTTACAATATATATATTTTATCAGAGCAGAAGGCAAGCGCATTTTCTTTGAAAGTTTAACAAGCTCTAAGAACTATCCTGGCATCCCGCAGGCATGCAGCCTGTTACAAAAATACATTGTATTACAGGAACAAGCAAACTATACCTCTCCTGACTGCAAGCATTCTCATTTAGTGATTACATTTGACTTGTTCTCAGGCAGAGGTTGAACCCTATCTGCTGTACTGCATACAAATGTCTGAATTGTTGAACTGTGTGCGGCAGTATCAATATGTAGCATATCAGCTTTTTCCAAAACAGTAGAGTTACGACATGGAGCCGAACAAATACTTCACAGAGAAAAGTTATGTGTTGTTTTATGCATGCCTCAGTATCTGCTAATCTTGTAGCCTCTGAAAACTTTAAAGCATGTTCTGATTTGATTTCGCAGAAGTTACTGTTATCTGTGCAACTAACAGGAAAAGCGCAGGTTATATAAAACATCCTTATAAGGAACACAGGCAGGAGAACAGGCAGTGTGATCATTTCCTGTTTTTAAAGACAGCCCAAAAGTTAAAGCCATACAGTATCCACTCACACACATTTATTGGGGCAGTAGAGAAAAGATGGCTGCCAGGAAGATGTGTCTCATCCATCTCCCTTAAGGTCCTATAACTAGGTCAAATAAATGTTCATGCATTTTGTTGTGTTTGGGTTCTAAGCGTGTGTGCAAAAAAATGACCAAATGCCTTTTAAAAGAAAAGGTAAAGGGTTTGTTTGTAATTTTTGCCAACCAAATACAAACACATAACAACATGCATGCTCAAAACAATGTTCCACAATGTTTAATTAATGTATTGATAAAGTCTTCCATGACATCAGTGTTTACATTAAAAAACAGAGGGATAGAAGAACTGTTCTGCTTTCCTGTGAGCCGTATGTTTACACAATCAACAGCCTTGATTACGCCTACTTGAAAACTGTCCGCTTTAAACAACAAATTCGCAAACTCCCTACATGTCTTCCCTCATGGCTACAACTAGAGCAGCAAAATAAGTATTTCTGTACTTTTGTAATACTAAAGCAATACTACAGCACTTAATATTTACAGCAGTTAGTTATTCAATAGAAATAATCTTATTTAAATAACATTAATGCAACAATGTAAGTCTCTTTAGAAATTAAAACAGATGACGGTGCATGTTCTTGTTTCAGAGGTTGTTCCATCAAATGACAAGACACAAATAGCTACTGTAATACAATCAGAATTTTAAAAACTTTATACGTGTGCATGCATATATGTAAGGTATAAATTAAGTTCTTGTTTTATGTACGAAGTTTATTGTCCAAATACTTTCTCAAAAATTTAGTTTAAATTTTAGTTTATGTTTGCATGATTAAGATAAAATAAAGGTGTAAGGGGTTCAGACCCCAATCTGAACAGACCAGCAAACTGTGAAATTGAATATTCAGACACACTAGAGACAGAACTGAGGTTAATGAAGGTCAGTCTGTGTTCATTTCCGAAATCCTTTTTCCTCTAAATGATACTGGGCCATATTTACACTATAAAATTAACATTCAAGTTTAAGCTAGAAACATTTTTAAAAACTGTATATCATATAGATAAGGGTCTGCAATAACAAAACAAATACTCATAAAAAAGTGTTAAATCACACACATATATTTTATTTATCTTGTGGTTTTAGCACTGTTCCTCAGATAAGAAGGCACATATGGTGATTTGCTGGGAACTAAATTATTGAAACTCAAACAGTTCAATGTGGATTTTCTATGACTGGGACGCTGTGCTCACTGCATCCAAGAAACCGAAAAATCTGTCAACACTCAGCTCAGATCTGCATTTACACAGCCTGGTCTTAATAAACCATGTTTCCTCATCTGAGTTCATAGTATGAGAGACTTTAAAACCTTTCAATGCTCCTTTAAAACATATTATTTACTCCTTGAGACAGATGTCAATGTTAATTTTAACAATACAATAAATATCTTGCACATATACCACACAACACACATTTAAACATTTAAACCAGTCCACAAAACTGGAGTCTGCGATTGGCTAACCAGACCATGAAAAAGCTTTTCGGTTTAGCTGAAAGTTTGCAATTTTATGCAACCATGAATACAAGCTGAACAACACTGCTGTGTTATCAGTGCAGTGCTTTTATTTGTAACATATGCTGCTCACCACAGTTTTATATACTGGACAGTACTGGGACATGTAAACCACACACACACACACACACACACACACACACACTAGAAATGTGCTTTCGGCTTGGCAGTCCTAAAATCTGCAGTTAAACTGTTCTATACATTAATAAGAAACGGCCTCTGCACCAGCTGTTGCTGAACACAGACAGAGACCAACTCTCTTAATTTCACATTCCCCACTCATAACTGTCAATGAATATTCACCAGCCTCTTTTGTCACTGAAGACATTTAAAAGCATGTCAGAATGCATGACAAACACATCGGCCCAGTAGCAAGTCTAGCAAGTTTTATGCTTTTCTTGCTCTTGGTGTTGACTGCTTTATATGTTTTGCTTTTGTGTTTGTTTCACTCCTGGGAAAAGAGTTTGATGTTTTCATAAAGTAATTCTGTCAGAAAGCTGGACTGGAGCTGCTTTAGTTCAACAGAGAAACATCTGTAATACTGGCTTAGAAACAAGTCATCCCTCCTCTACTTGACCAATGTTTTTGAGGTCATGTTTGAGGTCAACCCAAAATGAAAAGTGAATTCCACCTGACTGAGATTAATTTCAGTACCTGCTGTATTTATAATCAGAAATATGATACATTTATGCATGTGGCTGAGCAAAACAACTTAGTGCATTCAATATTTCATTGTATACCGTACATTACATCACTTTATCTGTTACCTGAGAACTGAACCCATACCCTTGGCATTGTTAGAACCACGTACTACCAGCTGAACTACAGAAACATAGACATGCATGGGAGGGATGTTGTCTCCCTCAAACACACTTAAAACAACACTCATCACATCAGAAGTGCTTACGTGCCAAGATCGATAGAACAGCGGAGCCCAGTGACTTAACACCATCATCTCGGTCAGTAATCAATACACCTAAGGTTACCATTAGGTGTTGAACCTGACAACAAGTGTAAAACTGTGATTAGGTACAGTATACGCACACCCTGTGTCATCAAATACTATATATACAGGCATATAATCACAAGCACAACAGAATGAACACACATTTTATTCACTTAATAACACACAAACACAGATGATTGGGTGGCAGACAAAAGAGACCTGAATAAATGTGTGGATGTCTAATACACTTGACTACATACTGTTCGTTTCAGCAATTTTTATGGTTACAGGGCAGCTATGAACAGAAGGGTTATACAATATATAGTGAACACATGTTCCTCTAAATTACCTGTGGCCGCTGCAAGTTTAGAAGGTATGCAAAAATACAATTTAAAATCACATAGCTATAGGTTACTACTATAGGTTACATGCTGTCATGGTAACATGCTAACGCAGTTAAATGTTGTCCGCAGGTGACATCACACTGACATAAAATGTGACACCCTGTTAAAACTAGTGTATTGTGCATAATTTATTGATAATAAACATGTCAGAATTCATTTCTTTGCCTGTTAATGTCAGACTCATTTAAACCTTGGTCAATTAGGTTTTGCTGATTAAATTATCCTAGAAACATACTCCAAAATTCAGAATTATTACAGTCTGTTACTGTAAGCCAGAGCCTAAATTAGAATAATAAAAAATAATAAAGTTCTCATCTGGAGCAGATACAGTTAGTTAAATCTTAGATGAGATCATGTGACCAAATAAGATAAAACATTTGACCACTTATGGTGCTAAAACAGCTTCATTATATGAAAATATAAAAAATGGTTTTAATCACTGGGGACTACTATGAAAAAAGCAGGATCACACAAGTAAAAAAAATATAAATTAATTGGAAAGAGCTTAAAAAGAGAAATCTGATAGCTTCAAAATATATTATAATGGTAATGCATTCACATTAGTGATAGTACAAGTACTTTAAGTTACAGCCCCAGAACACACACTAACCTATAGAAGCACTCTCTGAAAGGCATTACATACAGATCATGGTGCTGACTATGCTGGGAAAATCATGCTGGGAAAATAATGTCTTTGAGGCAGTTTTCTTTAGATGAAGCAACTGTGTCCACACACTCACCCACAAAACAAGACATCAAAGCTGGATCTCTGTCTCCCAGCCTCATTGATATGTACAAGAGGACACGCAGTAATGAGTCATAACTATCAGTATTTAGATGAACTGTGGACATCCCTCAACATGAATGGCTCCATCTGCCACTGTTAGCCCTCGGGCCTTTGCTGTGGTAAACCCCACTGACCAGGACTGTATCTGTGAGGCATAAAGTCAATGTCTTAAAAATATTAAGGCCTCAAACAACCAAATTCTTAATGCTGTGCAAAAGAAGCAAATAAATGCAAGTAAATCTTTAGTGCAAATGTATTATTTGTCAATAAATGTAGCTGTATTGCATGTATTGCTGCCCCTTGCCAAAGATTAGTTCTCAGATGTTTAGCAACTTTTTTGTTTAACTGATTGTTTAACAAATAATCAATTTATAAGACTTAACAAAATGCATAAACAAATACTTGCATACCATTTTACTTTAGTTTATATACACCATTATCCATTCTAACAAATACAAGGACTTCTCTACAGGGTGTTGCAATGAGCATGACTTGATGAGATCATATCCTATCCAAACCACGAGCAAGTCAACTCATGCTGCTTAAATCCATGTTTAGATGTTTTAAAAAGTACTAACATTTTGTACTTGTAGTTTGTGTTTAGAGTTTAAAGGCTCAGAAGAGTTTATTTAAAATAAACACTTGCACCAAGTAAACGCAGCTCTGACAGCTCAGTATAGAAGTATTTTTGTCTGTTTTTCATGGACACCCGTCACCTATACATAAACACCCTTCTAACACACAGACACACACACACACACACAGACACACACAACACACACTCACACACAGCTGAAGAAACACAAAGGATTATTGTTAAAGTCTGAGTCAGTCAGAGCCACTCAGTCCTGTTAAGGCTTGCAGACACCTGAAAAATCCATCACGCTAAACATGTTTCTGGGAGTTTACTGAGCGACATGACAAGAAGTTCTTTATATTCAAAAGAATTACAGCATCTTTTAACAATTCAGACATAGGAAGCAGAAAACATTTGTGAATACGCTCTTTACGGTGAATGTAAAGAACAAAAAGCTGTACTAAAAAGTTAGGTGAAGCAACAAGAATGCTAACAAGAATGCAACAAGAATGCTAAAGGAAACTGAAATATTAGTCAACAGTTATAACCTTATCAGTTTTGTCATGTAGCTAGAATGATGCAGGATTGTCTTGTAATTGCTGTAAAAAATAAAAAAAATGTAATGTGTAATGTTTATATGTTTTATCAGTATTGACATGAGTGTCTATCAAAGAGGAACTCTTTGAACTGCATGATAAATGAACAACAAAACTAGCCATTAAAACTGAAGACACAAACCCTAAGCACACGCATCACACTGTCAAAAACAGAGTAATGGAAAACAGAAATGAAAAAACGAACACACAGTTCTCCAGAGAGGAACGATTCTGCTGGCTAATTGTCCTTTGCCGAGTGTTAAAGTGCTTGTGGGTTTGCTTGAGTGAACTAAAAACTTTCATTCCCCTTGAGCCAACCTCTGCTAACCCCCCACGGCGTGACTCTACACACACATACATACACACACTGTTACAACTTCTAAGCTATCTGAGAGGCTTTGTAACACACACACAAATCATCAAGAGGACAAGTTTACAACTTCTTGCTATTCCAATCTATCTGCCTCATCACCCATTCCATCTCATTTACACCAGAGGCTCTGTTCTAAAGTCACTGGATGCTCTGCATTCAGCGCTTACGTTTGGGTCAGTGCACATGAACAGGTGCAAGAAATCCTTTTAGGTGTCCCGAGAGCAGATTATAGCTGCTAACCAGCCTCTCTTTTGGTGGAGGAAAAGTGTCTGGTCTCCTTGAGCAACAAAGTGCAAATGAACGATTGAGGTCCATATCATATGTTAATCTGCTGTTAGCTAACCAGCCATGGTGTGGATTAAAAATGTTTGTGGATAAATAATAAACACTGTAGTTGTGAGTAGTTAACTTTTGTTGATGAGTAATTAGCTAAGCTATAAAGAAAAGCACCTCATACTGGGTGCTATTATTTCGGCCCTGCAGAGAGACTGAATGGCAGAGAAAAGAGAAATTGAAAAAGAACTGAGAAGGAATTGAAAACAAAAGCACTGCTGGAGATGTAAAGTGCATTGTAAGCATGTGAAACACACAAGACCCTCAGAGCACAAAAGACACCTACCGGAAACCTCTGTGACTTTCACTAAAGCAGGGCTCTCTTTCTCCCCCTTTGCCTCTTTTCACAGCTGTATTCACTGAAGCAATGCCATGCACTTTTAAATGTGATTTAGTGTTGTAAAGTCTGAGGCATAACATTACCTTGCTTTTCTTTGTAGCCAAAGGAATTAAACAACTGCAGTCTAACAGTTTCATTCATAATTGCCTTAAATTCATAAGTGAGAGATAATGTCAGTTGTTCTTGCAAAATAAACCTACCTGACTCAACATTATCCTGCTTATTATATGGCAAGTTAAATAAATGGACATTAAATATTTGAGTAGAAAGGATTGTGAGGACAAGTGAGAATCTGGCACTGAGTCTTATAAGAGACATTAAATTAGCAAAGTATATAAGACTTGTTGCTGTTTGGGACAATTCCCAAACATACAGTCAAGGGGTTATTACACTAAAAAATGACAGGACAGAACAATCAGAATTACGTATTCCTAGTATTCATTCATAGTTTAAAGTAATGATTCAGTGGATGCATAGTGCTGTATCTGGGAACAACAAACAGACATTGCAAGCATACCTACACAAAAAGACCCCCTCTCTGCTTTTCTTCACAGCTCTATTCATGCTTTCTCAGGAACTCATTCAAGGATAGATAAAGCCTGAATAAAGCTATCCATTCATATATCTGTCATTCCGTAAGCTGGGAAGGCAAAATGCAGAGCCAGTGGGGTGAAGACTCCCTCAAAACACCAATTCATTCATTTCAAATTACTCTCTCATCCATCCTTCTCAGCATACGTTTTCATTTTCTAATTTTTCTTTCTATCATCATAATCATTTCTAATATCTCTGTGTTCCTCCTCAAGCTGTTCTGACTCTTCTGGTGCTGTTTTAATTCCTTTTCTTTTCATTGTTTTTTATCCATCTCTTTCTCTGCTTCTCTCCCTCCCTCTGTTTTCTGGGTCTTCCTACAAATGAAGGGACATGAAGGTCACTGGAGGTTCCATTGACTGCCTCTGCAGCACTTTTTTGTGTGTATATGGGTGTGGGTGCATAGGAGGCTGCTCCACTTGGCATTATGATTGATGAGGAACTCAGAACCAAGCTGCATAGTATGAACAGGGCTGTGAATCAGTGCTATGGTCACTTAACTTGATGTCTACTTGATGCCAGGGGACCTCATTCTGTCTTCACAGTGTGTGTCTGTACAAGTTGGGCTATACTTAAGGGTCACATTTTTAAATGGTCTTCACAATAGTGAAACACACTATGTTCCTTACTAGGACTCTTGTAATATATACACGGATATCTTGTATCTTGTGTGTTTTATGTCTAATTTAGCAAAGCTAAGGAATATGAGAAGTGAAAATACACAACAGATTCATGCTTTCTATCTACCATCATTCCTGTCTCACTTTCTCACATGCACACTTTGGTCACACCCACAGTCTCAGGCCAAACAGACTAAGGGTGAGATTGAAGTTGTAGACAGTCTTGTTAGGCAAAAGATTTACAGAAATTAAGAGAGGGATGGAAAATATGTAGGAAGGATGTACGACTCTAATGACATCCAGATGGAGAAACCACAACTATCTGTAACTAAAGCTCAACCCTAATAGTAAATACTTGGTATGAAACAAAAGCCAATAGAATTGCTGTTGGTTTAATACATTAATATTGGCTTTACACATATACTTTTATATACATATTCTTTTTCATATCTAAAAAATACTATTACCAACTTTCATTTTACCTTTAACTGTTATGGAAAAAGTAAAATATTTAACATCACTTGTGTTGCTCTTTTTAAGTGCAACTACCTTTTAACTGCACTGTGTGGATGACCAGGTCCAATCTTTTCTCCACAGTCAGCATTCAGACTCTGTGTGGTGCCTGAGAAGAGCAACCAGCATTGTGAAGGACAACACCCCCATTCTCTGCCAGACTGTTTTCCCTGCTACCATCTGGGAGAAGACACATGAGTTTCTGAACGAGGACCACAAGACTGACAACAGCTTCTTCCCCAGGTGATCAGCCAAGCTTCTCAACAGCTCTGCGTGACCCCCCCCACCAACACACACCTCACCCCACCCATCAGAATCATTCAGCTGTTCCATCTAACCTGCACCCTCCACTGCATGTGTTGTCTAGTCTGTTGTTTCAAAGTAGCTTTGCAGAAAAACATGCACGTCTCTATAAAATATCTACGGGAAGAAATTAAGTTCCCTGGCTGTCCATGTGATCAGGCCACGCTTACACTGACACACAGCAGACACATAGCTCATATTGTTGGCAAAACATGCCATGGTATAATAGATAGAATATTCAAGGCCAAAGACAGCACCAGAGCTGTGGGGTGGTCTACAGTATATCCCTGGAGCAGTTTTGGATTTAATGCACTGATAAGATAGTGTAACTCAATATTAATCCCTAACAGACTTCCCAGTGAGGAGGCATGCAGTCCAAAGATTAAACCAAGAGGATCTTAATTTTGCAACTGGTAAAAATCTCCACAGGATAATGCATTGCAAGATGGTGCCTGTTGTTACAATTCATAAAATAACAGCTGACACATCAATTTCAGACATTAACGCTACATGGATTAGGATTGGAACACAGGCACCCCTTATGCATGCAGTATAGCATGCTGCTCCTCTAACAGTGCATCCAGTAAGATTCATTATTTGCCTAAATAAAGTTTTTTATATGATCATGCTGACTAATGAGGACTAAATGTTACAAAGAAACAGAAATTGAAGGCAGAGAAAGAAAAGAAGAGCTAAGGGAAGGGAGGTGACAAAGAGAGACTGAATACAAAACTAACCCAACCCTTTGGATGAACTACTTAAGACTTGTGGGGCCCCCATATTCTCACCATCTCCCCTTTTCTCATTCAGTCTCTTAGTGCAAAATTTCTAAAACATACTCCTTTAATAAACATGCCCCATAATTCATAAACCCTCCTTGCAGAAAGAAGACTTTATTCATGTTTAGCTATTAAAGAAGCAGCGACAATACATTCTGCTCATCCTAATACAAAAAAAACTTTTTGTTGGAAAGTAAGTATATACATAATAACTGTCACAACTATCAAGTATTAGGCAAAGAACTAACAACCAGTGTGGGCTGACACTTGCGTTTATCTACCAACGTGAACCCAACCAAGATGTTTGGCATTCAGAAGTGTCTGAACATGTTTACTATTCATTCACCTAAAAGCAACATCTATCAAAAGCTGTTTGCTACACCAGATATTTCTCATATTTCACATATAAGATTACTAAGTATTTTAGTTCTGGTGCTTTTCTGTATCATCTGTGATACAGATCAGCTATTAAGTAAAATACAAGAACACACTCAAGCTAAACAGGTGAGAGACATTTTGTTCCTTTCGTGTTTCTGTATTCTTCGTCCAAAACTTGCCTGTAAGTCTCATCCTGCCAAGGCCTGTAAAATAGGCTATTAACTAGGTCACAGAGTTATGCAGCAGAAATTTCAACATTTTATCAAAAACAAGCATATTAGACACTCTACATACGTAATGAGAAAAAGAATTAAAGACAGAAAAAGAGCGCGCCAGACAGAATATAAAATACAAAGCTGGCACAATGTGTTCAAGACGGGGGAGTCTGAACATGGAAACACCTTGGAATTTATGACTCGAGGAGCGTAATAGCACTGAATTACAACAGTGTACTTTGTTCTTAGAGGAAGTGTGTATGATTGCATAAGATGAATATAACAGTTTCAGCCCAGTCTGTTAAACGATCGCGTATTGGATGGTAAATAGACTTGCGCCATTTGAAATAACGAAACGCAGAAGCACATATACCACTGGCGACGAGAAACGCATCAACAGCTGCAATGGTGAACAGGTAACATGCCTAAGGGTAAAGTCAAGACAGCAAACACACAACCCTCATAACAGAGGCTGGGTGTGCAGGACTTTCCCAGTCATGCTTTCTGTGTCGTCAAGAAGCAATCCTCAGCGCTGAAACAGCTGCTGATATACATCGCCCCTGGCAAACAAGCCGAACAACTCACAGTACAGGAAAATCACACCATCACCCATAAATTATACTGCAAACTTAATGCATCAGGAGGAGCAATATATTAAAAATACAACACATCTGCTTAATAATCAAACAACACCGAGTGCCTATCGTTATCTATGAGTGAGAAAGGACAGCCACATCATGCACAGTTCATTTTAGCTGCTCTAAGCTTCCAGGTAAAATGGGTAAGATGCAAAAACATACACTTGTTTTTAAAAAGTGACTTAGTGTTTGAACAAAAAAGTGCGCAAAAGTGCTGTGAATATCGGGTATGCAGGACAAAGTCAGATAACTTATCGCTTGCTGCTTGTTGAACACTCACTTTATGGCACGTATACCTGTTATTCCTCACACGCATCGCCCCAAAACTACACAATGAGTGGGTCTCATAATTTACTCCTTATTGATCACAAGAGAATAACGCTCTCACCTTCCGCCGTTAATTCTCCTCCGGTGATCTGGAAAACACTTCCCAGAGCATGCAAAACTAGAACAAATCCCACAAACACATCGAGCGTGCTTGATCCCGCCATATCGGATATCCACGGAGACAGCCTTCCACAGTTTCTAGTAATCTGCCGTCGAAATAAAGAGAAAATAAACGCTAGAGCAATCCTGCTTCCTCTGCCCGTTGCTGTCTCCTGGTGCGCATCTACAGCTACTGCTACACACGGCTCCTGTGATACTGATGATGCGAGGGGGTTGCGCTTCTTTTAACCAGGTTTCTTGAGCTTTTAAAATAAATCGTTGTAGAGTTTAAAACAGACAATCCCAACCATTATGTCTTTTCACCCTGTATGAACCAGGAATAAACCTCAGCACAATATGTGTGGAGTCGCCGGACGTGCCACCAATTTTGACTCTGCCTTACAAGCTTCTCAGGCACAAAATGAATTGGTGTTAGTTATATTAACAATATTTACGTTAACGCATTTAGCTAATATTATACTAGCTGTGAAAACACCAGTTGTGGTGTTGAATTGTCTTTACTGATTTAGCAGTTGTCTTGCAACGTGTGACACATATCTGATAAACTAGGGGTTACTTATAGAAACACCTCTAAAAAATTTCACAATTTCAAATGTTTGATGACCCTCATGACCCTGATCTCACAGAGATGTCAGAGATCTTCCTAAATAACTTGGATGAGAGTTATTGATCTCCAATGGTTATTACAGTAAGTGTAGGTTTTGTAGGTACAGTACGTTTGTAAGAATTGTCAGTACATTCTTCTATCTTTCTATTTCTTGCTTTCATTTTGTACTTCTGAGAAACCACTGCATGTGCAGGCAGTGGGTTGGGGAACCATTAAGCTTTTGCGATTGGGACTGGCAGGCTTTTCCACACCGTTTGCCAAGCAGTTCCAGTGAGAGTCCCTCTAGAGGGCTGAGATGCAGTAAACTGTGCTTGAGTGCTAACCACCCCCTCTGCTCTTTTAGACCAGTACACACAGCCTAGCGAAAACATTTAAAGGTGGAACACGGCACCGCATTAGCATTCCAATTTAAACACCCTTACAGTGTCACATCAAGAGCCAAACCACATAGAAACATGGACTGAAAACATTGGTCTTGGATCTGAGGTCTTTGATTTATTGTGCTGGTGTTTATGACAGAGCTACTTTGGTTGGGGTTAGGAAGATAATGTGTTTAACTAAGCAGGTTTCCCAGAAGTCCTTTTTAATTTCACAAGAAAACTCTGTAAAAATGCACATCAGGAAGATTACTTTTTAATATAGTTAAAAGTAAATACATTATGAAAAATGTGGGGCTTACCTGTCTTTTAACATTTTGTCTTAATGTAAGCTATGCAGAAAGCTATTAACACAATGTGCTAGGATCTGTTAGAATAGGTGTAGCAGAAATAATGATTTTGTCCAAAACTAGCAACTAGCAAAACTGAAACTTCCATTAGGAAGTTTTGATGAAAGTTTTGATGAAAGAAGTTCCAACTTCTTTCATCACTTCATCCACAGAAAGATTTTTTAAAAGCTGTAACAACCAAACAATAGATAGTCATGTAGGTTAATTCTTTGTGCCTTTCATGGAAAGTTTTCAGGAGACTTAGATCAAAAGAGGTGGAGGGAAAAAAAACAACATAAAACATTAAAGACAGAAATTTGAGACTGGGCTAGATTATGGTGGCTACACATTTCTTTTCTCAGCAGAGATTTAAATCTAAACTGACTCACCAGTTAAGCACAATAATGAAACACCTCTGTGCAAATGTGTGTTTTTTATAAATTATAATAAATTGCCTGTTTTTATATGTTTTCACACCTCAGCAGTACCAACAATAAAAGCTGGCAAAACGCTTTTACCTCACACATTGTTAAAAAAAGGATAATTTCCAGCTTTCTACGTACTGTACATGCACAGGAGTTTGAGTCTGAAAATCAAAATGGACACTATTCCCTATAAATAATACCAGAACATAAACAAAAACAAGTTCGAAAGTTAACTGTATTCTAGTGTTTCTAAACCTATCAGCACAAGTAAATCTGGTTACATGGTTTGGGTTGAAGTTTGAAAAATATTTTATAATCAGCATAGTAACATTTTTCAACAATAAAAGAATTTCTCTATGTGAAAAGTAAAGAAAATATATTCTGTTTCCATTATTGGTGGATTTAAGCATTTCCTGAAGTGGAACCATCAATCTGTTTCTGAACACTACAAAGTTTGTTGGATTGTACACTGGACGTTTTAGATTTACACAAAAAGCTAATGTGTGTGTTAAATCTTTAAATCAGAACATTCTGTATTTCCATGTGGTACAATTTCCTGAGGGAGGGACAGTGTGTCAGGCGCCTTGATGCTCTTCATGTGTGGATGAGTTCCACATAATTCCAAAACATCTTTGACCAGTTCCAGTACTACATTATAAGTGAAACATCACTGACTGTGACACTTTTCTTTCTGTGGAAAAAATTATATCCACATTGAAACATCATTTTCATTATTATTTCAATCTTTGTACTTCTTTGTATGCTATATTAAATCATCACATCGCTTAACATGCTATTATGGTGTTTGAATTTTTGGAATCCTCTTTCACCTGGGTTGTGTGTTCTGGTGTGCAGTGTATAATGCTCTGTATGGCGTTGAAGGACTTTGAGCCAAAACATGTAACCAGACTCATGTGTGCTGATAGATATTTTAATATGAAAAGAATATAGTGAACTACTTTTCTTTGTTCATGTTTTGTTATATCATTTATAGCTTTCAATTTTATTTATCATCTGTCACAATGTGGTCCAAGTCCACAAGACGACGGCAACAAGTGGTGATTAAACACACATTTGAGGCAATGAAAATTCAATTCTTAAAACCACAAAGAACAGGATGGAAATCTGGCTATAAAAGCAACACATTTCTGTAAAATAACACCCATAGTTCATACTGTATTTGATAATCCATACTAGATTTTGGTAATCGTACTGGAATAACAACACATTATTTAAATTCAATCTAAAGAGTATGAATTAGTACATTGTAGGCATTGTTTCATATTTGAATAGTAAAAAAAGTTGAAAACTTTTATCATACAAATGAAACACTATTGAATCCCCCATTTCAGTACTGTTCTGTTAATTAAGCTATTGGAATTACATAGGCATCTATTAGTAAAGCTCTTGTGAAGGCTGTCATTTAAGCCTGTCATTTAGGCATTTAAGGTTTTGCTAAATAAAAAGATGACAGTACAGGACCTCAGAATAGAATATCTACAGTGTCATAGCATATGGAATTAGTTATGGATTTTTATAAGAAACATTCTTTTTATGACTGATAAAGTTTAATTGCTTTATTTTTCCCCAAATCAAACTTGTACTGTATGTTATCACACTTCACTTCCCACAAGTTTTACCGCAAGTGAGTTAACAAAGTTTTAAACCCAAAACAAGTACAATCATGTTGTCAGGGAGGCTCAAATAAAGTCGAAGAACTGTTAATCTACAGGGACAGGATGGCCAGTGTGTGGAAGTGAGTGTGTATCTGATTAGTTTAGGCTTCAGAACTTCTTGAACACTTGTAGAGTGGGTTGGAGAAAGAGAACCTGGCCCCCTCTGAGATGGAGAGCTAAACAACACACACAAGTAAAGACAGGCACAGATGAATGCATGAAATGTACTGAATAACCTTACAGCCCATTTACTCTGTGAGTAATTCTAGAATACTTGGGTGGCCAGAAAACTCATCTCGTCACTGAAATGAGACATATTGATCTTTTTGTCAGTGTTGGCTGCCTTTTATGTTACATTAATTTTATATTGCTAGTTAAAGATTAAAGTATTAAAGGGGAACTCCACTCAAAAATAAAAATCAGCCAATAAATGACTCACTCTCAAGGCATCTTAGGTGTATACAAGCCAAACAGAATCAGAGTTATGTTAAATAATATCCTGGCCTTTTCCAGCTTTAAAATGGCAGTGAATAGTGCCAAAGATTTAAAAAAAACTCCAAAAACCGCATCCAACCATCATAAAAGTAATCCAAGTGACTCCATGCTGGCTCAACATCAATAACTTTGAATCTCATTGGTTCTCGTGTGTATTGTAACTGCAGTCACCAATGAGATTCAATGTTATTGACATGGAGCTGTACTAATTCATACAGATATGTTTACATTACAATGCGACATATGGATCCCTAAATACCCTCAAAATATCAATTGTTTCTTTCAGAAACGTATGGTTTCACTTCACAGGACATTTATTAATGAACTGGACTTATATGGATTAATTTTATGATGGATAAATAAATAAGCTTTTTGGAGCTTTAAAATCTCAGGCACTATTCCTTGCCATTTTAAAGCTGGGAAAAGGCAAGATATTATTTCATATAACTCCAATTCTGTTTGGCTAAAAGAAGAAAGTCATATACTCCTAGGATGCCTTGAGGGTGAGTCATTTATCGGGCTAATTTTTATTTTTGGGTGGAGTACCCCTTTAAGCATGGCCTTTGATCCCTCTATCAAAAATATAGCGCAGCTGAAGAAATTGTGCACAAAGCCATAAAATAGCCCCCAGATTATCACTGTACACCACTGGTTTAAGTCTTCTGAGAGTCTAAAAGTGTTTTTGGAATGGAACTGAATGGTCATTATGTTGATAATTTCATACCTTTGGTTCTTCTCTCCATGGGTAAACACTGATGTTCAGCGGAGGAGCATCAGGCCATTTGGGTTTAATGGCCAGAGACGGCAGCTAAAACAAGAATTACAAGTTATTTCATTTAATAAAACTTCAGATATAGTCATGAAAATAAGGTTTTATTTGTATAGTGCCTTTCCAAAGCTTAAAATCATTCATAATCAAATTGCAACTGTGTAATAACTAACTAAAATGATAAATAATTGTGAAATTTAATTGTTTTCAAGAATAATTTTTGTCTCCTGTAACATTCCGTTTTTAAAAAGATGATTTACAGTAATGTGTAACAGTTAAAAATAAGGGACAGTCATTGGAATATACCATGCTTTATTAAAGTATTCCTCACTGCATATAAAAGTAAAACTTACTGTGAATCACATGCGCAATACAGCAAGTTTAGCACGGAGTGATACATGTGCTTTCACAACAAACACACAAACCTAAGCTTACAGGTCAATATTTCCCATCAGCAGTGTGACAGAGAGGCTGTATCACACCTGCAGAGAGGTTCAAATGGCTGGATAACACTATTCATTCCCAAGTGGAAAAAAGCAGTAAGTAGAAAAGAGAAACAGAGATAGAAGACATAGATAGCCTGGGATGTTAGAGAGATAAACGTAACACATAAAGCATGGCAGGAGAAAGTCTCTATTAGTATTCAGACACGTCATTGCATAATATGAGCCCTCACAGCATAAGAGCCTTAAAATCAAAAAGCTGTAACACTGTTATCGAAATATACAACCAACCTCTCTCTGAATGTCTAAAGCAGAACCGTCCAACTCTTCTTTGTCGATAAGACTGGGGTCTCTGTTCAATCAAGAGGAAGACAGTGAACAAGCACATATCAGAGTTACACCATTGCATTTATATTCACCTTCTGAAAACAGAAAATGCTTCTTGTGAAGAGATTGACTAAAGTGATCAGACTTACTTAAGTGAACATCTTCTTTGTAATAAAACAAATAACGTGACTCCAGTTGCAAAGACCAAAAGGATCAGCACAATGCTTAAACCAATATTTAAAGCTGTAGAATACACACATACACATACTTTTTTTGTTCTGCATGTAAAATAAGTACAAGCATACATTTACAAAGACTGTCAGAAACAGGTGTATTTAAATAACCACATACATACACCTGTGCCTTTACTTACCTAGTTTACTATCTGGTTTAACTGGTATTGTGGGAGTTATTGGTTTGGCTATGACATTGCAACGATTACCAGTCCACAGTGATGGACAACTAGAGAGAGGAAACACAATCATTGTACAGACACACACAGAATTATAATGGCCAAGACAATTCATAGGCAATTTTGGTTTCCCAGCATCCTAAACAAAAGAGAAATAATTAATTGGATGAAAATTTGCTCTGAGGCATTCACATGTGCTTACTATCTGCAATAGCCTTCCCTAAGCTCCTATAATGAGGAAAAGACATGCACTGCCCCTTTGTTGCTCTTACATTCATCTTGTTAAGCCCATTGCACATCTTTTCTGTCTCGTTCACATAAAGAATGTCCTTAAACTATTTTAGAGTCAACTGCATGCCAACACATACACATGAGTCTCTGTGCACAAGAGACTTAAGTAGTTCTTATAAGTTATTAGTGATGACATCCATCATTACAAGACAAAAAAGGAGAAAAGAACATTTAACATTTAAGGAGAAGGTGATAGAAAAGTTATGTTTTCTGGCATAAGTAGGACTGTAATTAGACACGACATGCTTTGGCACTCAGCTGAAAAGCATAAGTTTAAACTGAGGGGCAGGTCACTGGTGCTCTTTGTATAACTTTCTTACATTTCAATGTGATATCCAACTGGCATTGTAAGATTGTATGAATAATTCAAAGTACAGATCTACAACAGGATCCTATCACCTGAATGGCCATGACTGACAGGTGAAGGTGGAAGATTTTTCCACTGTAAAAAGTGTGAAATTTCAAGTCTTTTGAAACCATTATCACTTTTGGCAAATATTTCCTGAACCCCAACAAAAACAAAATATCTTTGGCCTCTATAACAAACTCGTAACTTGATTTGAATTTAAACTTGAATTTGATTACTAATGACAATACATCACAATATTGTGTTGTATAACTCCAGCATTAACATGCCACTTTTGAGGCCTTTTGCCCTAGATCTAATGGGATCATCTTACCCCAGGGGTCTGATACAGTAAAATACAGTAAAAATGTAATGTTTTACTGTATCCACAAATCCTCCATTAACAAACAGGCATGACAGGAGTTGAATATTCCACATAGTGTGTTATATTTTGTTTCTGTAAAAATGCTTTGAATCAATGTGCATAAGGAAAACAAACTGAACCGAATAAATGCACTTTTGAGGAACTTACATGCATATTGGCCCATTCTTCTTTACTATACATATTCCTCCATTGAGACAGTATCCGAAGGGACATGCTGTAAAAACACCCACATAATTACATCATATAATAATGACTTATTATAACATAATCATTATAATTAAATCCTTAATAATTAAGGATCTCGTTTTACACTAATTAACCCTGATATAGTGGTGGTTACATTGTGGTTAATGTTCTGGGTTGGCAGCCAAAGGGTCCAAGAGTTATTGAAGCAAATCAGTTAGTGTGGTAACCCGTAACAAGAGAGTTACACAAAGTCTATGCTAATGATGTATTGTTCTTGAAGGCACCTAACCCCCATAGTACTCCAGGGGCATAGTTCCAATAAGCCAATTGGAAAGACAGTACCCAGAAAATGTACCCCCCTAAAGAAGCAATATATTACTTAACTCCTAAAATCACTATTACACAATGTACTTAATGTTGTTCATAAATTATAAGCACTTTCATTGAAGGAACTACAGTAACTCAGACAATTAAGTTTTGTTATGGTTCAAGGTACTTCTGATACTGAATAACTAGACCAAAATCATTATTTACACCCAAACTGTACAAGTGTTAAATTATATATAACACTTATTAATAATTTCCCTGTCCAGCTGGCAGTTAAGAAGTAATAAGGAAATAGAGGAGAAATAAGATTAGTAAGGTTTTGTTTTAAGAGTTTATTCCTCTATGAATAAATGCAGCAATTTGCTTCATCAGAAATTTGGCTCACTGTGTCAAGCTCGGGGTCATATTGTTAAAGACCATAAAAACTGGGGATAAAAGAAATTATGTTAAAGTCTGTTAAATCTTGTGCTGTTACAGGCTATGTGATTCACCTCTGCATAACCTGCATAAACAATAGAAACTAATTTTTAACAAAGTTTATACCAGTGTCTCAATATGTGGCACATTTTGCACAGCACAGATTGTTTGTACACCTGCCAAAAGGTAACACAGTCTTTGCAAAGAGTTATTGAAGCATGGACCAGTAGAAAAAGTTTAAAAAGCACATCAGTAGTAAAATTATCATAAACACTATTTTTTTCTTTGTAAAACGTTACTAAAATTATAAGTAGACCTTATGCTACAAAAATAACAAATAAACAATTGTATAATTACTATTGTTATTATAATATTTTAATAAATATTTATAATATTTTAATTATTTAAAGAAATGAATGAACATGTTTGTCTTACCATAGCAGCTGGACTCATCAGAGTTAAAAGACAAGCAGTCAACAATACCATCACATCGACTTTGATATTTTATACAGTCGTCTGTGGCATCACACACTAACTCCCCATAATTACATTGCTTAATGGCTACAGGGAGAAAGACAGATGGAAAGATATACATATATTTGTATAGATATAATGTGGTAAAGATATATACATACTTTAGATATATGGGCACTTTAGGTGTGTCTTTCATATCATACAGTACATTTTTATTTATTTGTGCATATTGCTACATGCTTTACATATGTTGTGTGCTCTCTCCAGCTATGCATATCTTCTCTAGATCTCGTATAAATATATATATGTTTCATATATGTTTATAAAATATGTCATTTGTGTAGATGCACATGAATGAGTTTAAGTCTTACGGCATCCATGCTCATCTTCTCCATTGGGGCAGTCTAACACAGCATCACAGCGCAGCAGTGCAGGAATACAGGTGCCATTCCTGCAGTGGTATTCCCCTGCCTCACATCCTGTCTGTGGAGGCACAGTTCCAGGAAGCACACTCGAACACATGTCCTCATCCGAGTGGTCAAGACAGTCCACCTCACCATCACAACGCCAGCTCAGTGGAATACACTCAAACAGATACAAGCACTGGAACTGTTCTGTGTGGCATGTTTGTGGGATGGGGGTCACAGGAGCTAAACAGATACAGAAACAATATGGTACGTTTCCGGTTGTGTAGGGAAAGAAAGTAAAGAGGATGAGAGACTTCAGGAGAAAAATCAGGAGAAACACAGTTTATTAATGTACCTCCTACAAGACATTCTCTTGTAAATGAGAGATCATCTAGAGCAATGATTGTCCACTGGTTTTTTCCCACTTCAGCCTGAATGCTCACCCTAAATGGTGATACGTTTGATAAAATCACATTAGCATAATTCCAGCTGTCTCCATGGTTTTCACAGGCTGCCCATATTAGCAGAGGTGTTCCACTGCGCCCCACCGAATACACCTGAAATATATTACCCAGAGTTCATTACACAGCCTTCAAGAGGTGTTTTAAAGCATTTCATTGGGCCCATAACTCATACAAGCTGGCAAACTCTTGACCAAAACTTTAAAGCTGATTTTTCATTACATATTTTATGACTTGGAGAAAAATTTACTGCATGAATGATATATAATGTCTTTTACTGCCCCTGCAAGTAAAACACTGTCACATACATCAAAGAAAGAGATGAATATATCACATTTTGTAAAATATGCTTGGGTGTTTTTAGAAAGCACAGTAGTACAGCACAAGTAACTTTGATGGTTTACCTTCAGTGTGCCCATGTGATGAGAGCCGTACATGTGGAACCAGAAGCGCAGGTGACATATTCCAATACTAGCAGGAAATTCTTGCTCGGTTATTAACCTGGCGATGTCTCCCTCTCTCTGGCGAGTGGAGTTCACATACAGATATCCCCCTGCTTTATCTTACAGAGTAAACAAACACAAAATATTCCTTTTATTGCAGGTTGCTTTTCTAAAAATGACGATAGAATGTAAATGAATGTAGAATGTAAATTAATGTGAACACATAAAATGTTTGCACACAAATGTGGGTCAACACATTTATAATTGAATTGTTTTATTGAGTTGTGTACATGTCACTTTAAGTCTTTATGATAATTAAGTTAGTTGATGCAGATGGAGTTTTGCCAGAACTATTTTTAGAGAGAAATCCATAGCATATGTGTGACAGCTCAGGTTTTTAGCTGTTACATATAAAAGCATTTTTATACTTTTAATCATATTATTAAAAAAGGTTGAAATAAAATATGTGCTTTATGATTGTGCCTTATTGTGTTCGTGCATCACACAAAGACATTGTTGAAAGATTGTTGAAACTCCATGACAATTAGGAGACACAATAACAGCAAAAGCTCTTTATTAGATTTCACTGCATAACTCCTCCACCAGTCTTGCCCAGAGCGACTCAGTAAAGTGAGAAACTGCAATTTCCTTCACTCTGTGCCTGGCATGAAAAAAATCAATATTAAGTTCACTAGGCTAAATCAATCACCTTAGAGGGAGCAGAACCATTTTCACAATTAAAATATTGTACACTTGACACTTTCACTCATTGACACTGGCTTACTTTAGTATAAGGTAAAAATATATGAGATGTCCAGATCATTAGTACTCAAAAAATGGCTCTTCTGAGCTCCAACCAATCTGATTTTAAATTCTGTAATAATTAATTATGTGATATAAATAAATTACTTTAATTTTAGGGAATTTTCCATATCATGAAAACAAAAAGATCAGCATATCTTGACTGGTTTCGTGTATATGGCTTGTTTAGAGTCTGGTCAATTTTAAACATTTTTACATGGCTGATGGATGGTCACTGTTGAATCAGAAAGACATTTATTTCTATACACACTAAACTTTACTTTTATTCTATAAGTACTGCTTCACTTCTCAGTTATTGGATTCTGCAGTGCATGCCTTTCTTAATTCCCAGTAGCTCAAAGCTTAACAATAACAGAAAAGCTACAAAAGAGCTTAATGTATATTTGGCAACAATTACAAGAATTTTTCACCATTTACTTCCTATTTCAAATTTGTACTGTGTTCATACTCTTTGGTAAGGATGTGTATGTTTAATAGAGAGGTATTATACAGTGGATTAAGAAATGTTTACTAACTTGGGCTGTGGTCAGCTGATGGTCCTGTCCCATTAAACATTTGCCCATGGCCTATGTCCCAGTCAAAATCATCATTAAGATCCTGAGACAGCTGACATGTTTCCTCCCAAACACCATCAGGCGTATCAAAACTACAGGCTCCTGGAATACTCACTGTTAGAACCAATGAGAATTCTCATCTCATGTTAAAAGTTGACACAAAGGCAATCAACATTGCTGTCTTGATTTAAGATGAATGCGGATGTACTTACTGCAGTCAATCTCATCAGATTCATCCCAACAGTCTGCTTTACCATCACATTCCAGATGATACTCAATACAGTCTCCATTATTACACACAAAATCTGTGACAGCAGGGCATGAACCAGGACGCACAGCTTCTGAACACATGGAAACACATCTGTTTACTCTGTTGGTTTAGAAATATAATTACTGATGCTTGTTATTGCTTATACAGTTTTTTTTTTCGCAAAGCAAATAAACAAGAGAAAATTTTATAAAAGAGAGAAAAGATTTAAAAAAGATTAAAACCTGAAATCGACTTAACACATAATGACAGAAAAGATTATCTACACTAAAACTTTTCTTTTTCTTTACAATAGGTATATTCCCATGAAAAAACATAAAACTGAAAACATAGAAATAAACTGATAGAGCTGCTAGTTTGTCTATACCACTGATACAAGTTACAGTCAATTAGCCACTGTAATAGAAAAAACTGTGAATTGAATGTGTGGTTTCTAACAGGTCAATTATTTAATGGCCCTAAAGACCCAGTGAACCTAGCACTGCAAAACCTGTGTTTACAATTTACTACTAAAACATTTACATTTATTCATTTGGCAGACACTTTTATCCAAAGCAACTTACAGTAAATTCAAGGTATACATTTTTTTATCAGTACTTATGTTCCCTGGGATCGAACCCACAACCTTCGCGCTGCTAACGCAACTCTCTACCAGTTGAGCTACAGGAGACACGTGACACATAACATAACACATAACGTAAAACAACGTGATGAAAACAGGGATGCCAAATTATAATTCAAAATATTGCATTTGCTTAAAAAATAAGAATTGGAATCATGCTTCGGTTTATTGACGTTAAACTTAATGCAGGAAGTAGTGTGAACACAGATTGAGTTTGACATCTCCGCTTTGCACACTTGATCTCACTAAAACAAACCTCAAGTGTAATTACTATAATTAAAAAGAGCCACTGTGTAAATTAAACCTGATGCTTTCCATGTCAATCCCGACAACTAAAAGAGGAACTTATTCTGTCTTTTAGTGTTGTTCCCTTATGGCTTGTCAGAGTTAGCAAATCTATTCTCATCCAATTAGAGGGTGATGCTGCTTTCCATTAGGCATTGCTGAGGACGAGCCTCCGGGTCCTGCTGGTCATGTTTATGCATGAACGTTAAGCAAAAAAACTCATGGGAAATAAGTGTGGAGATGAGAACTTGTTGTTTCCCTTGAGGCACAATTGAACAAACTAGTCAAACTTTCCCGCCTGCACTTTTTGTTTGCTATAATCCACTATTATCTATACTATATAATCCATCTAAACTTTACGATAATCCATGTAACATACGAAGGCACTCTCTGTTTACAGTAAACACACTACAATAAACAATTCATTTAAAATCAATGTTTATCTGATGCTATACACATCGTTGTACCAGCACCAAGAGGCTGTACGTTACATTAAGTTGGTGTAAAAGACTTACGTGGTGCACAGTCAATGAACTCCAGGTCGTCTAGAGCTGCTCCACCACTCACATCTCGAGACCTAACCGCTTCAAAGATCAGAATAAAGTTTCTCAGTTTCCTCAAAGACACCTCCGCTCTTCTCCATTCCTCAGACATCTCCTCTTGTGTCCACACCTCCCTCAGCTCATTCTCTGTCTGGCCATCACACATGAAGAAAATGAAGTTACAGATAAATATGACAATTCGGTTCAGTTTTGCTGATAATCTAAGTTTTGCAGTAGATCTGTCAGAAACGCAGGCCAATGGGACACTATAAGGTCAGGGTTAAATTGGGGACTAGAGTACAGCATCAAACATAGCTTGTGTGCTCATGTTTCTACACACAACAGTTTATAACACACTAGCTTAAAAACAAACCTGATCATTGTACAGTACTATTTTTTTGTCACGATTGTGGCCTTCAATCACAATGACCTTTCTTACCTGGCTGGATAAAACAAACCCCAGCAATTTGTATGTTTATTTCTAATGTGTTAAAACATGTATTTAACATAGATTTTTTTTGCTGACTGTAATCACTGTATGGTGGAAATATAAATATAAAATATAAAATATAAAAACAACACAAACCATTAATATTTTTTATATAATAAGTAATCCAATGAAATACCATTCATTCTAATGGCTTTTATGAAATACTGCATGGACAAATGTTAGATTCTAAGGTACCACAGGTGAGCAGCAATATTAAGGCCTGGTAAGGGCAATTACTCTAATATATTTTCTCTAAGATACTTTAACCAGACAAAACAAATGGAAGTGGCAAAAATCAGCACCTTAAATCTTTATACTCTTGATTACACATAGAAGTTTCCTTTCTCTTAAAGATGCTGTGAGTGACTTTAGTTGTTTGGCTAACCACAACCATTTTGCTAACACCACACTCTCTCTCTCGAAAACCCTCTAAAGACATGTCATCAAACCTCAACACACACACTGATTCAGAGGGCGCTTGTGACTGGCTAAACAAGTGTGGGCTCACTTGACACTTTTCTGCTGTTTACAGTGTCTAGGGCTCAGGGCTGTCACAAACACAGCTGTGGTTTCTGTTAGGTTGTTGGCACATTTCATGCATAGTATTAACTTAAAGGTGCTGTAGGCGATTTCTCTTCAAGCTTATATCAATTTAGATGTTAGTTATCTTTCAGGTTTATGCCACTGTTTTTAATTTCTCTATGACATTGAACTGTAATTCAAAAAGATTTCACAGGAATACTGAACAAAGGTAATTTCTCACATTTAGGCTAACAAAATATAGGCTAACAAAATATAGAAACATGCTAATGAAATAGTGTTTAAATACTTTTGGTTATTTGGATGTTTTGCAAAAAAATGTGTTTTTGTATTTTTGTATAAATGTATTTTTGCAAAAATGTTTTGGTCCCTTTTTAGAGTTTTTTTTAAAAAAATTTACTTGGTGCGAAGTCTTATATCAGAGACATTTGGCACAGTTACGATTTCATTTTCCACTGTGATGCTATAAAATCAGGATTAGAATAGCTGCCCAAAAGTCAATAAGGGTCAATAACAGTTCTTCTGTTCATTTAATAAACATATTTACTAAACATATATACTAATAAACATATTTACTTAGATTTTATTTACTTCACTCAAATGTTAGGATATTGGCCAACTGAAAGAATGGTTAGCTAACTGGGCTCAGCCATGCTGGTGGAAGGCCTGAAATTCTTTCCCGACTCATGCTTTGCTCGATTGGTCATTTGTCAGTTGCCAAGGTATGGTTGACAACACCAGCATGGTTGAGCATGGCTAGCTAACCATGCTGAAAAAACCATGCTGCAAAATCCAGGCTGGGAACCGTGTGCAATCGTGCTGTGGTGAACCATTCTCAAGTGGAAATGCCACTGGAAATGTTCTTCACTGAATTCAAAACAGCCAGTCCAATTGCAGCTGGCTGGCAAAAGCAGCTATATGTTTTAGTACACAAGTATTCAATGTGTTATATGAGCAGAGAATCACACATAACGCACTGACAGCTAAGGACACGTAAGAACATGTTCCATCAACTTAACTGCAATTTAAAATAACTTACTGTCAAAACAATACATGTATGCCCGTAGGAAAGGTACAAAGACCTCTACACATTGTGTTCCACTGATATCAATGACACATTCCAGTGGCACTATATGTCTGCTACACATATAGTGTAATCTGCTAAAGTCATTTACCTTAATGAACAGTCGGATGATCCCACTGGCCTTTTCAGAAATATAGTACCAGAAGGTGAGTTTACATGTGGCACTGGATTCCTTCCACACAGAACTTCTGAGGTGAGCTTTATCACCCTTCAGACCAGCAGGGGTGGCCGCCATATATGTAAAGTGGCCTGAGAAAGAAAGAGACAGGCAGAGATTTATTCATATCATCATCATCAAATAACTGTTAGCTAGAAGGAGGTGGTCATTTGACCATAATGCAGTGCAACCAACCCCAGTTTGAATTTAAAACTGATGATACCACAATGACAACAAAGTGGCAGATGAATTAAATCAAGCAAGATGGTGGGGTCAGAATTTCTGTTCCAGTTTTTTTACAGACATAAAATATATATATATATATATATGAAAATTTTCTTGAGCATAACTATATATATATATATATATATATATCTGTTAGTTATGCTCAAGAAAATCTTGATGACTGTTAGGTGTCTCAAAAAAGTTTCTAGACCTTGCAAACTTCGATAAATCCAGAAGGTAGTGGTTCAAATGTTCACTTTTGCAGCCTAGTAACTAACAAGACACTTTTTCTCAGTGGACTGATTAAACTCGGTCTTCCAGAAATTGGGCAGCAACCTCACCTTCACCTTTCTACATTCTTTCTTCTGCTCTAGCAAACTGCTTGCAGTATTCCTTATTCGTAAGTCACTCTTTTCAAAAGCGTCTGTTGTAAATGAGTGCTGATGCCTCAAACTTACAAAGATCCTCAATAAGTAAAGGAAAAGAAAGACATACTAGCTCTCAAAATCTCAGAGTAAGAAATGGTACCAGTAATTACCAGAGAAAAAGGCTTGATGAGCAAATCTTTTAAGAGAAAGATGAAGGGAAAAATGAAAATTACTCTCTCTCTCTTCTATATTTTAAACATAAAGCAGCAGGTGCAGGATGTGCTTCAATTAGCATATTGAACACTGTAATGTTTGGAGTCTGAATGTTTAAATCATATTGAAGTAATGCATAGAACACTGTGTGAATATGCTTATATTAGATCTTTTACAGCTTATCAGATCGTGTAAAATCAGATCTGCTTCAGTCTGATTTTCCTAGACCTTCTAGATGACTCTGTAAAAGAGCTAGTGTTCTGTAGACACATTTATTATAGTATATTGTGGCATTTTACCACTGTATATACAGTCAATCTGCAGAATGTTAAGGAGTCTTACCGCTTTTGTTCTTAAATGTGTGGTCATGAGAAGGTCGAATCCTATGAACAGAACCAACTCCAAGAGTCCAACTAAAAGTGTCCGCCAGGCTGCTTTTCCAACCACAGCGGCTATCTTCAAATGAGCAGGATGTCCCACAATCCATTTCATCAGTTCCATCTCCACAGTTGTCAGTGAAGTCACAGCTCTGCTCTGGTTTGTAGCAATTGCCATTGTTACATTGTAGGGAACCTGGTGGGCAAGGGCCTGTCAACACACAAACAGATTAATATTTCATACTATTAATAATACCACAATTGTTCCAGAATAAGAACATTTTATTCTCAAAATCACAATACCAATTATTTTAATACTGATGTTTACAGCACTACAGTATATGCTACTAAAGTAGATAACATCATGTTTTTAGATTTAGTTTTGCATTAATATTAGAGATTTTATTTCAAAACTGTGACTTCTATACCACAGCCTCTGATCCTGCTGAAAGACATATTGCATTTGTTATAGCTATTGCTCTGTATGTATTCCAAAAAGCTCAACTTTTCTCTTAGTAAATAATGGCTGAGAAGGCTGAGAAGTTGCAGCTACATATTTGGTTTAGAGAAGGAATAATAAATCATGTAATACATTTATTCAACAATTTTTTTTTTCCTCCTTGGTCGCTGCTCTGGTTGTCTTGGACATGCTATTAACTAAAGAAGTGTTAATAGTCAGACTCAAAGAATGATTTTGTCATTTGCAACACTGGTACCACACAGCATGTGTGTTAGTGGACATGCATCATTAGTGATGGTGTACCTGAGAGTAACAGGGGACTGGAGTCCGTCTTAAAGCTGCTGCTGAGAATACAGCCTGCTGAGAAGGTGATGTCATCAAGGCAGATGTGAACCCGTGTGTTGCTGCCTACTTTGCCTTCAAACATAATGCGGAAGTTTTCAGGAGAAGAGAGAGGCAGTTCCTGTCTCTTCCAGTAGTTTCCTTGATTACCAGTGAGGTTGAGTAACAATGAGTGGTTGGAATTTGAGGTCATGTACACGTTCAGAGTGCCAATGCCATCACCAGACATGTGGACGTAAAAGACCATCTTGAAAAGCAGACAAACAAACAAACAAAGATCTGATTGATTATGCTACTGATTTAGTGAATAAAGTCATCTGAAATTGTACAGTGCCAGTAAATTGTGCTAAAAATGTTGCATGCTTAAAATCAGACAGATTATTTACTATTGTCACAGTGAATGTTTGAGCTGTTCCTGAAACCTGGAGAATATTCAGTCCAATTTTCAGCTTTAATACAAGATGTTACATTAATCTGCTCATTGATGGCTGTCAGTCATGCACCTGTCTATGACAGTTAGTAAAAAAGGCTTTTACATTATAAGTGAGATAAAATATACTTATAAATATACTTTAAAGTACAAAACAAGGTACAAAATGTCTATAAAACCAGGAAATGCTGACAATCACACACAAACACTCTCCATCTCCAGCTGTTTTTAGTGATTAATTGATGGATGGTTGAAGTGGGAGGACGATGGGAAAACAAGTCACCATGGGTTTAATAATTTCAGACAAACAAACGACTATAAAGGACGAATGCAGACAGCTGTCAAGTCACAGGAGTTTCAGAAACTGATGCAAGCTTCCAAAAGTGCTATATCCAGAACTCTGTGTGTGTGTGTCTGACAGAATGATTGAGTACTGCCGGCTGGCTCAATAACTGAGTTATGTGCTTCATTGTAACAGGCACAAGTTAATTCCTGACATTCACTTTCTGCCATTATATTCAGTCAGGGATCTGGATCATGTAACAATACAGAGGAAATTAAAATGAACAGAGCCTGAAATCAACTTTGTGAAAACAATCTTATATATGGTCAATATATCACAACTTTCCTGAACACACACACGTACACGACATGCATTATTCAAGGTGATGGATCAGTATTGTGTAGGGCAGTGAAGGTCAGTGCTCCTGCTCTCAGTGGGGAAGCTGAGGTACTGTTAGAGGCTTTGCAGTGGCAAGGCACTTTTCAGTTAAGTGGAACAGCAGCTACATTGTCACATTCTGAGAGGTTTCATGCAGTGCTGGGAACTTCACTGCAGGGAGGAACAGAAATGGGGCCGAATCAGTGGCACATACTTTTTAAAGGGGTTTTATCATGAAGAAGTAAGTTTGCCCTGATCTTATGAGATGATCTAGTTGAGAACGCATGCATTTACATCATCACCAACACACTTACCCAATCTCAGTCAAGCATTGAGAAATTAGGAATGACACAGTTATGTCTGTCACCATGTTTCAAGATAATGAAACTTCTATGCTCAATGCTAAAGAAAAGCTAGAGAAGATGAACACCAGGAATAATTCAAGTACTGTCCACAGTCTTCACAACCATCATATCTTCAATATCTTCATGTACTTAAGCACCTACTATATAATAATGGAATATCACTATACAGTCTAGGACTTATAAAAGCACTTCAACTGAGCAACTGAGGCTACATTTACATTTATTGAATGCTTTTATCCTAAGTGACTAAAACACCAGATCAGCAGTTTATCATTAGAACCAACAATATTCATTGTATACAATGCCAAGTTGGAGTACAAGCAAGATTAGTACACAAACTACAGCAGTGAGTGAAATTCAGAAAGAAAATAATAAATGATATTCAAAAGACTGATTTCTTAGCCCATGATGTCATTTTTGCTTGTGTCTGACCGTAAAACAACTTCAGTAAAAACAACTGTTTTTTAAACCTTTCACTTCAACCAGGCATTTGTTTAAAAAAAGCCATCAAAATCCTAAAAGTCTTCTTTCAAAAATGGGGAAGTACCAAATTAAACTTTCTGCAAACAGGTTCCAGGTACCTTTGGGTGCATTAGAACAACAGAACTATGACCCTGAACTACAATGAGTTAAGCCAATGAAAACACTAGTAAAGACTCACCTTACAGTCTTTGCTGTAGTGACTGAACAGACCTCCAACGATTTGAGCAGTATGTCCGGGTATCTGTGGAAAGGCCCCTTCTAGATATAAGTAGTGGCCTGACGGGTTGCGCAGAGTGTGATCGGTGGATGGTCCAGTCCGGGGAGTGGGCATATTTCCTGCTTTTATCAGCCAATCAAAATCATCATCTTGTATCTGTCTCCAAGAGCAAAGGTCAAATTCGAAATCACAGCGACCACTGAATCCCTCTAAAAAAACATTTGAATACTTTATAGACACACACCGCTGCACAAGCAAAATAGACAAAATACATTTTACATGGTTATGAAAACTTACTACATTTACAATGAATAATAATAAAACTGACCACTTACTGAAATTCAGTTAAAAAATCTGGGTTAAATGTGACAGGAATGATAGATTTGTTTCTTACTGCATATGTAATGATTCTCATCTGATCCATCTCCACAGTGATCAATGAAGTCACACAAGTTGTCCTCAGAGATACAGTGACCGTTGGCACAGATAAAGTCATTGTTATCACAAGGAAGATCAGTTGTTAATGGAGGGGCACAGTCCACAAACGCCACGTCATCGATTACAACATCACCCATGTAGCTGATGCCACGCCTGGCGCGTAAAACCACCTGTTGATACATTTGTAAACAAAAAATACATACACATGCTGGTAAACTACAGTAAACTATTTTATCTGTTTTATGATGTTGTTATATTATTTCATATTTGAATGTACAAATCAAAACAGTAAATGCTTAATGAGACGTGTCAGGTAAACATGTCAGGCTAATATGAAAACCATATTACTTAACAGTGTTTAAAGAAAAGAAACAAGCAAGTACAGGTCTGAATAGGTAAAAGACAAAAAAAAGTGAGAGGGAGGGAGAAATAAAGGAGAGGAGTGTGAATTCAAATTGTCACTAGAGAGCTATTGCAGAAGTTCAGTCAAGCCACTGTACACAGTACACAGCAAAAAAGTACTTACCACTGCTGACTGAGGGTCAACTATATTTGCAAGCATGTGTTTATATATGTGTCTACGTTGATAAATATTAATAATGCAAAGGTTAGCTGGAGAAAAGGTCATGATATTTCTGACCAAGCATCAACTGTCCAAACATCACTCTACAGCTAACATTTATCTGTGGATCTGATGCAATCTGATACAAGCGTGGATTGCATTTCAAAAATACAAACAGATACAAACACAGTGTCCTCAGTTCACCTTTCAAACCTGTGAATACAATCACTTTTTCTTACTTGTTCCCCAGTCTGAACCATGCTTGCAAGTACTCATTTCTATTTATATGTTGTTTATTGTAGTTGTTAAAGCACAATGGGATTGCAGCACTAATGGAAAATAAAAACTATTACTGGACTTACAGGAAAGTACTTATAAGACCTTATTACCTGGATGTTGTGACGGATTCCAATAAAGACCTCACCCCGCCTCCAGCTGTTGCCTTGGTTACCACTTTGAGACCAAACTTCATGTGTGACAGCATCTGATTTGATGAAGACCTGCACATGCAAGTTTGGGGTGGTAAAAACACCAAAACTGTTCTTTGGAAACACATTATAGACTTTTAACATTGAAATTATGCACAACATATATTCTTAATAATATGTGTTGTATTGTCATTGTGTTATTGCAGCAACTGAACGAAGCACTAATTTCTAGTTATTTGTACCTGCAGCGTTCCAACAGTAAAGCCTCTCATGTGATACCAGAACACCAAAGTGCACTGGGGCCCTGTTTTTTTGATCAACGGAGTCAACAGATCGGTAGTGTGTCCATACCCTCCATTGGAGCTGTCTGCAAATATATACCAACCCTCTGGAGTACCACTGCAAAAATACAAATGTGTCAACAAACAAACACCTGACCATGCACTAGAAATCACAAACACAATCCAGCAGATGACTGTACATGGTGATTTATGCTTACAGCGTATGATCATTAGCAGGTCTGTGGTATTCTTCTCCATGGAGAATACTCTCCCCTTGTCCTTTCTGCCAGTGAAAGGCATGGAGAAGAATAGCATTGACTGGCTCACCTAAATACCAGCCACATAAAGCATGGCCTTCAAAATCACAATACTCCTTCACTGAGAAAAGAGAAAACAGCAATGTGCAATGGATGGATGGATGGATGAATTAATGACGAATGCAGATGGATGAATAGATGGATGGATGGATAAATGGATGGATAGAAAAAGCGTACCACAATACTTTTCATCGGAGCCATCAGAGCAGTCAGGAGTGAAGTCGCACACTTGAGTGAGGTTCACACATTCTCTTGTAGTTGAACACACAAACTGGCCAGCAGGACAGCTGTGAGGGGGGGCTTCTGACAAGGTGGGCATAGGGGCAGTGGTGCTGGGCTCCTCTGAGGGCAAGTTACCTACACAAAGTCATGCACATATGAAGATACATATTTAAACGAAGTACTATAGCTTTAGAACATAATGAAACGTGACTGTGGATCCACGACACACTTATATTTATGCATTTGGCTTTTATCCAGAGTAGCTCACCAGCTACAGGCAACTTGTGATACTATTTAGGCCTTCATGTATTTTTTATTAATCAGCTATTAAATTAACTGCATTTTACCTTGATATGGCTCACATCCAAGAAAAGAAAGATCATCTAAAGCAATATCTCCTCTGAAGTCGTCACCAACGGTTCCTTCCACAATAATCTGTAGCAGCACGAAAGTTCAATATTACAGATATTACACTTTTGCAAGAACACAGTGCTTTGGGCTTTTTGCTGAGACAGTCTTTATAATTGCTAAGTTATTAGAAAATGAATTTGCAGAGTTACTATTGTGAACATTATTATGACAACTTGCTGTAAAAGCATTTATGTATATTGCATATAAAGCTGTGTGTGATATCTGTAGAGCAGTCATGTAAAGCACATGAGGACAAACACTTATGACCCTTTATCTTCAGCATCCATAATTCAGATCAATAACTGACCTGAAAGTGATGAGCACTGTTAATCTGCAACATCTCTCTGTGCCAGTAGTTGCCTTGGTCACCAAAGCGAACCCATAACAAGTTGCCTCGTCCACTGTTGCGGGTTCGTATGTACACAGCCAGTTGGAACACATGCTTGCCAAACATGTGATAGTGAAACCTAAAAACGCACGATGGCTTAGGTGTAGGACCTCTGTCAGGAGTTGGGAGAAACGTTTGGCTGATAAGAATGGCGGTATCTTTAAACTTCTGTGGTTCTGAGGTTTCAATGTACAGGAAGTGTCCATCCACACTGGCCCGTGTGTGGTCTTTCCACGGGCCCGTGTTAAAAGTTGGAGTGGGTCCTTGGATTCGAGTCCAGTCAAAAATATCCTCCACATGATCCTGAGTCCAACTACACAGGCCTTCTTCAAAGTCACACATTAGCTCTGAGGCTAAGAGAGGAGGAAATTATCATTTTAAATGAGCTGCCAAAACACACCGCTAATGTCAAATATACACTGACACATTGACAATGTAAAACAATAAATACTGACAGCAGTTTTCCTCATCCGTTCCATCTCCACAGTCATCGATCAGGTCACAGATCTGAAAATAGTTCACACACGCTTTGCTCCGGCCACAGTGAAACTGACCAGGACTGGGGCACTTCTCCAAGGCTTCTGGCAATGAGCAGTTATGGAACATAACGTCATCTATGGCAGAAACCCCTTCATACACGCCCAGGCTGAGTTTTGCGATTGAGAGCTGGAAAGGTCTTGTCTGCCTGCCAATCTGCACAGTTACAGGGTGCCACTGGCTGCCTTGATTATAAAGTGTTTGCCAAAGTATAGTAGTGCTGTCCAAGCCATCAATTAGCAGGTGCATTTCAGCAGCACCAACAGACTGGCCAGAATTATAGTGCCTGTAAGCAAAACAATCAATGTTAACTATTAAAATGTCAAATGTACTACAGTGTGTAATCTAATACCTTTATGAAGGTTCACATAAAGAAAAAAAAATTTGCTTGATTTGTGATATTTGTGATATGTCTTATATATTTCATTATATTTCAGTAAGCTTAGAAAGACAATCTGAGCCTTTCTAGGCAAATTCTGATAGCCTGAAATTCTTCTCACCAGAAAGACAAGATGCAATCTGAACCTGATTGTTTGAATGTAGGACTGCGCAGCAAGGCTTGCTGGGAAAAACTGCTGCTGTTCTTAAAGATAAACATGAAGTGACCTTGTAGAGAGAGAAAGAATCAGTAAAACCTTTAGGGAAACCTGAAATAATATTAGTATTCTACATAAGTTTTAGTATAACTAGAGGTTCCTTACAAATGCAACATCATAATACCATGTAATATAATAACGTGTGGGAACTATTTCAACCCGGTTAAACTCACACTTTATGTTGCTCATAGATTATTACTCAGTTTTACTATTTCAAAGAAATTCTTACTTAAATGCTGTTCAACTTCAAAAAACTATTTCAACATTTAGTGTGCTCCTTTTTTCAACATTTTTAAACGTCATCCTAATTGGTAAACACAATCCTATATCACCTTATTGGTTATAACAGTTTAAAGTCAAGCACATTTAGAACACTGTTTTTCTATTTGATAAATGCTTTATGGGAAATTAGCAATCCTAATTCTACACATTCTATGCAAAGCTTTTGTTCCACAAAGGGACACATGCTCTCACCTGCACTTGTGTTGGTGGAATGATCCCGTGGAGGAGTTTGGCCTAGATAATCCATAGAGTCTCCATTAGCTGAACCTCTTACCCATTCAAATCCATCACCCTGTGCAAGCTCATACCAGCCACATGAATCAGTCTCGAAATCACACCGTGATGCTGAAAGTCATATTGAAATAATTTGATTGATATGAAATAATAAATAAACATGATAATAATAATGACAATATATATCTAAAGTTATTGTGGCTGTAATTTTTAACACAAACTCAGACGTTTGTCAGATGCTCATTGTGCAAACAAAAAGATCTCGTATATATTTAAAATTCTGTCTTTGCTTTTAATAATACAGTATTTTTCAATTATATGATAAAAGTGAGCAAATATTTATGAAACTGTAACAAATCATATTCTATTAAAGTCATTTGAGCTGTTTTGACAGTACTCACCACAGTTGGTTTCGTCCTCTCCTCCGGGGCAGTTTGAAAAAAAGTCACACACTTTCGCCCCATCCACACATTTATTTGCCCCACAGTGAAACTGAGAGGGCGGGCATTGAGTTGGAAGAGGTACCTTGACTTCATTCTCTGCAAATAAATCAGGCATACTTCAACAATAACATATGATGATAGGAAAGACAGGTAAAGGGTTTTAAGGGTATGGCTGGTCCTATAAACTGGAGAGTTATCCTACATCATTCCCACTGATACCCTGAAGCATAACATGCTATGACCTGAACATGAGCACATTATTATGAATAAATCTGACTGTCCAGGATACCCCTGAAATAAATCACAATGGTGTGGTACTCAGACCTTTAAAACCAAACACCACAGAAACCTCTGTTTAGATGCTTTGTGATAGAAAATACAAAGCCAATCCTCTTCTGTCTCGTATAGGTGTTATTATTTTGGTGGCTTTTGTGATAAACGTGTAAAACAGGCATATTGATTTACTGCAAAGCTGTTTCTTTGTGTCCAAGATGAATGTAGCTCTATAAATGCTGAAGGGGTTATACCAAACCATGATTTTGTCATAGCACACACACACACACACACATATATATACATATATATATCCATAAAGCCTTCACAGTGTTGCACTTATTTTCAGTCTTTTATTGATGTTGTGTATGTAACGTATGTGAATCATTGAGTGTTTACCCACGACATCTGCCACACAGCCTTTGCTAAAGGACAGGTCATCAATCGCCAGAACTTCATCTGGATCACTGCTGTTAAATATCAATCCTCTTATCACCACCTGTAGATGCCCATTACATTTACATTTACATTTTCTGATACAACCATACAGCACATAAAAAAAATACAACAGCGAATAAAGCTAAATAATAATACACATACTGCACCTTAAACTCCTCTCTGCTGTTTAACATCACTACTGACCGCATCCAGGGTTGTGTGTGTGCATCAGAAGTTGAGCTGGACTGAAGCCAAACCTCCTGTGGCTCTACCAAAGATTTTGTTTGGATCAGAACCTTTAAAGCCCCACTCAGCAGCCCGATATGATGGTAGAAGGTTAGCTGTTTAGAGGAAGAGACAAGAACTCAATGCATTTTACATTTGAACATATACCACACTTTCTCCAATTGTCTCTAAAATATTAAAGATATTCAGTGGCTGGCCAGTAAAACGGAGGTTCCTTTTAAGAGTGCCTAGAGGTCTTTTAAATGTTATGTCAGTGTGCCATCTGAGGAAGCCAATACTTGCCTTGAGTATTTTATTGTTTTGTATTTTATTACAGTGCAGGGAAGCACTTTAAGTAAATTACAGGATACCCAGGAATAGCAGAGAGTTTGAAATACATCGCAGCGAGCGCATGTACTACCCACTGTGCCTTGGTTCTGACAACCTATGAGTTGACACAATAAGAGACAACCTATGAGACAACCTATGACACAATAAGAGTGTGTCGTTCTGGATCAGTGGATAAGTGCTCTACAACTATAATCAGGGACCTGTTTGCTAAATTACCAATACAAGGGTTGTAGAGCCCTGGAGCTAAGCACTTATCAACATGTCGCCACTTAAATGTGACATATGGCAAACCCTGCACTATTTCTCTTGTCAGAAAAAAAGCATTGTGATGACTATTCAAATATTTTATAATTATCTACCTGTTAAGAATGATGCAGGATAAAAGTGAATTTATTTATTGTTTTAACTGGTTAATTTATACGGTATTTTGTTCATGGCAGCATAAGATTTCCTCAGGAGATTTTCTGTCCCTCCTATAGACTCCAGGTATGTTTTTGAAACACAGCAGAAAACTGAACGCAGAATACCTTCTGGTAGCTAAATTATCAATTCTAGCTATTTATTTATAAACAGCTGCTATGCGGATATTATTTTGCATATTCCAGAAACCTTCTGAACTTGCAAGCAGATGTGCAAAAAAATATTTAGTGCAAATAACATAATGTGGATGTACATGATCGAAGAATAAATAAACTGATAAAATGATAAATGACCAGACACACATGAAAGAATAATAATAACCTACCCAGCAGGTCTGTGAAGGCTGTAAAAAAGGACTGTATATCTCAGCAGTGACACCTTCTCCATTTTTAGACTGTATATAGAGATAGTGACCTGAGAGGAGAATAAATAGGAAGTGTCATGAAAAGAAATGAAATATAAAGTAAAAACTACAAACACCAACATTTAACAGACAGAATTACAACTCTAAAATAAATACATTTACTTACCAGTAATATTTTCCTGTTGGTCTAGTTCTGTACTGGGCCAAGTCAAACCTGAACCTCTGGTCCAAACATGTTCATCTTGAACTTGGAAACCACAGAAACCTTCCTGAAAGTCACATCTCACATACTGGGAGCCTATATGAGACAGACATTCACAGCTATGCCATTGCAAAAGTAAGTCAATCAAACACTTCTGCCTGCTATTAAAAATGTATAACAGACAGCATTAGTATCCATCACTACATTACTGTAAAATTATATTGTAAAATCATTACAGCATATTTAATAGCCACTTGAAACACTGATGTCATAATTTAGATCCACAATAGCAAATGCAAAAGATGTAAATGTCAAAACACAGGCACTAATTGAATGTCTTTTCATTTGTTTTTCTTATGTTCTGTCTCTACAGAGATAAAGACAGAGAAGTGATCCATAGTATTACACAAATTCATTTAGTCATTTTCTGCCTTGTAAAAGCTCTAGAAAACCTAAGTCAATATATTACAAAAAGACCAGCTTTGTCATAGGTCTCCCAGGCCACTTTATGAGTGTTCTTCTTTTTAATGCTATAAATCTTATTATTAACACACTAAAGCCCTTAGGAGCCTTTATAAGCCTGTAGTCAATAGAGGTAGGAAAAAGAGAGCCATTAACTTTATCAAAGGGTGGCCTGTGTAATCACAGCAAACACACACACAAACAGAAGAGCAGAAAACATATGTTTCTGTATTATGTTTCATACTCACAGTTTGTCTCATCACTTCCATCTTCACAGTCTGCTTTAAAATCACACACACGCTCCTCAGATACACAACCACCACTTACACAGACAAACTCCTCGGGCAGACATGGCGTAGATGAGACACCACTCAGAACACACACCAGAAACGAAGCCCACAAACACCCCCGCATTGAGCTCTCTGACATTTAATTCAGATAAACATACACAAAACCACAGGCAGAAACACTCACACCAGAATATCCAGAAAACATAAATCCTTAAAATCCAGTGTGTTTAAAATCCAAGTTTGAAATGTGCAATGGACAATCACAGCGTACAGACAGAAAGCTCAGACCATCCATAGTCCAAATGGCTTTATGACTATTACCCAATGCACCTATTTTCTTGCCTATGTGCGTTTTATAGCCTTGACTAGTGATAAAATGACAGTAAAATGTATAGAGATAAAACAATATTAAAATGTAATCTGTCAGTTTAAGACTGGTGGGCATGTAAATGTTGTTTGCAATAAGAACCCAACAAAGCTTGTATTAAATATACACATTTAAGATTAGAAAAAAATAATCTGAATCTAAATAAGTATTAACAGAAGTTTGTCATTACATAATTGTCTTTAGTCCAGTGAAGCTGGATCAAATGAAAAATAAGGTGGTGAATAAATCTGTCCTGCTTTAGGCGTCATTAGTTCAGCCTCTGGCTTTACAAATGTTCATTCAGCTATCATTTCATTTTTCATGAATCAATGACTAAAATACAAGATCATTTGCAGGGTTTGCTAGCAGAGAAGCTATGTTGGCTATAATGATATCCAAATAACCTTCAAGCTCAAAAGAACATGAAAAAGGGACAAGAGCTTTAAAATAAAAACAAATGAGCAAACCAGACTGTCTTGATGAAAACCTGTGCCTGTTTTATTCAGATTTTAAAATATATCACACAACTCTATATGATAATTCATGCTACATTTGAATAATCACTGTATGACTAAATCAACAGCAATGATATAAACCACATCAAAAGCCCTCATATTTCATTGCTATAATAATTTTGTAAATAACATAGGCATAATATTACATATTCTGTTGTATCAGCATTACTGACGCACTTTTTACATCCCACAACCGTTCAGAAATTGAACAGCTTAAATAAGCAGGAAAAATAGCAGCATAAACAGAAAGGGGTAAAACAAAAAACGTCAGTAATAAGTTCCAGTGATGTTACTGCTGAGACTTCACAGAGACAAATTCTTAATAGTCCAGGTGGCACACAAATCTGGTGTCACCTGGGATGTCACTGTGAGTGGTTGGGTTTATTGATCAGTGGGGTTAGTGCAGGGAGATTTGGGTGACTGTTTTCACTTAATAAACACTAATTATTATGTCAGTTCCAAAGGCAGACAGCACAAGAGTCAGACAAATGTCGAGAGTCAGACACAGCATATCAATTTGTGCTTGAAAAAGCTTTTGTGAAATTTGTTGTCCATATTTAAATGTGATGTAGTTTCTGTAACATTGGTATTGAATTGCAAAATTCATCACCAATGTTACACCAACTTTTTTTGTTTCCAAAAAAGTTTTTCAAGGTACCATTGGCTGAGCCAAGTACACCAAACTCACATCATTGGTTGAGCAGAAGTCAGGCTGTCAGAAAGCTTAAATAAACATAGCAATGTCTTAATAGTGTTACAGGCTTAGCACTGGGGAATCAGATTTAAAGACAATAAACTGTAGTAAAACGTTTGTATGCAACAAAAATAATGCAGTTATGCAGTTATGGGTGGTGTGGACTAATGCTAATAGAAGATTGGTGAAGAGGTTATAGCTTTATGAACAAACCACAGCTATTAACCAATCAGCATTCAGGAGTGGAACCATCCATTTTATAATGGATGGTAATTTTATGGTTTGCATGTTACCTGTCAGAGCAAAACTACTGGCCTGCCCCACAGCTTCTATTCATTTATGAGTCAGCAGACCCATTTCATCATTCTCACAGTCTACAGCTTTCTGCAGCACAGACTGTCTCCACCTCTAAAAGGCCCTCTGCCCTTTATTCCTGCTTTTAAAACAAAATTGGTTACACTTTTTATTTTGACATATTCTGGCTTTCACATCTCTACATTGGCTGAATTTTTCTAGCTCTTTTGGTCACACATACGGATATCCATTTTCTCACTGTGTTCTCAGTTGACAGTTTATACAGCAGGTCTACACCCTCTTATTCCCTCTGAGGAGATAATAATAAAGCAATTGATTGCATGTTTAATATAAGATTTCCATCTTTGGTTTCCTGTATTACTCCTGTTCTCTGCAGCCCAACCTGATACTTTTAACATTTTTATCACTCTTTTCACCTTGCTGCTTCAGGCAAAGGTGCCATATGTTCCTCCATCAAATTACCACTGATGATCAGCACACACAAGGTCATTTTCTTTTCCAATTTAAATTTTAAATTGCTCCTGCTACTCCCATGAAGTGCTCACATCATACATTCACACAGTTATTCACAGGTGATAATCATTGGTCCAATAAAATACATTGATTTGAAATATGGTATATACTAATTATAACAGAAATTATATGATCTGTAAAATGTTTTAAAAGCCACAATAAAATGAAAAGAGGTCAGACTGACACAGAGAGGAAAATGAAGCAGAGAAACAAATTCAAAATACACAGATGGTAAAACATCAGCATGTACATCTGCTTACTATTAAATTAACTAAACCATTAATAAATTACTTAATTACAAGTCAAGATTTAAAATAAGAAGTTGAAATCACTTGTGCAGACAAGTTGACTAGTTTTTGTTTTACAGCGTACTTTATTTACATTACTCTTGTATCACAATTCTCCTAGGGGTTTAAATTTGTTTAAAAGTATAAATGAAAGTGGGTATTTGTATTTGATCCAGAGTTTTCATCTTCAGATAACTGTCCTTTAGAAATATGCTGTTTAAAACAGGACTGGAAGACTGTATGTATTAACAGTAGCGTCACTATAGATACTTTTCATTATGATTCTCTACTGATGCTGACACAGATTCTACATTATTTCTCAGCATCAGCAAACAGATGTTCATAATTTGCTATGTGTGCATTATATCCACCATCTCTTCCAATGCAATCATTACATACTGTGATGGAGGCTCTAGGCCTTATTTCACAGCATCATTGAAATACCTGATAGAACATTGTGCTGAGTGACAGGTTATATCTGCCCTGACAGTATGATTGACAGCAGTCAGTAGCAAAAGCTTTTCGCTACATGTTCCTTTTATCAGGAATGAAATACAAAGTATGCCAAGGATGATACAAGGCAAAATTGATTTCCAAGAATTTTGAGTCTTTAAGGTCTGACTGTTCATAAGATTTGAATTAGTTATTGCCTACATATGCTCTTATACATTGTACAGAAAAACAACAGCATTTAAGCATTGGGACCAAAATATCTTAATAATAAAGACTGAATTTCTTAATAACAATAGTTTAATTATACATTGCTTAATGAACCACATACAATTCATGATAAAACAAAGTTTAAAAACTAAAGCAGCCTGTATATTTTTATATCACAGGACAACCCGTCTTCTTTAACAGTTTGAGTCTAAATCTTTATTACAATGTATTTACACCATATTGTATATTATATTGTAATACCATTTATTTTAATATGTATTTATTAAAAACTTTTCTTGGTTGGTAAATCACAGGAGTGATATGGTAGTACGTGACACAATGACAGTCAAACAAATGCCACCATGTTTGCATTAATACGAAACATTTATTAAATATTCTGGACCTGAACGTTTGTGGCAAGCGTTTGCTTGTGCGGCACTGACATGAGACAATGTCGCACTCTAGTGCCTAAAAACGCAAATGCACTTTAATAGCAAATGTAAGCGTACTGAAAACAAAATAAATCAAAGGTACACACACAAGTATTGTCAAGTGACTGTAGCGGTATTTGTTACACATACCAGATTATTGTGGAAATGATGAACCTTCTCCATGATGTGTCCATTACTTATGAACTTTAGCACTGATGAATGTCCCAGAGATGAAGTCCTAGACCTAGACTGAGATCACAACTGTTACAGACAAAAGGTTTTTACCAAAACAGTCACATCTCAACCCTAATTTTGGTGTCCAGATGACTATGTTTGAGGGACTTTATAATAACTGTATGATTTATAGTTATTTTACTTTGTGCATGAGGAACACAGATGAGATGCTCACAGACACATCAGGTCCAACTAAAGCTTGGAATTATTTCACACTTCATCAGTCTTACAGTTATCTTGCACTTATCATATGCCTTGCTGTGCAACTCTAATTTTCCATTTAATTAAATGTATTTATTTTTATGTTTAGTAGCAATCAGGTCCAGACATGTGGGTTAAATCATTTAGCAGCTGTGTTAATATATTCACAAAGACAGGATGGGGTGAATTAGTTTCACAGATTGGCCATGTTGTACCAAAATTTCTCTCCCCTGCTTTGGATTTGTTCATAGGAGGCTACTGCCTGATTGGTCCATATCATTAAAAGCCTGCCGCCACATCTAAGCCTAACTTAAGCCTAACCTTCTTTGGAAACAGGTCCAAAGAAGGCGTAAATACTAAGATTGTTTCACACAACAAGGAGAACAAAGCATAGCAACTGATTCATAAATTTCAACTGAATCTGATTTGCAAATTCGGAAAGACTCGAGAAGTTTCTAAATAAAATGTATACACAATAATTCTCTTAAGTAATCAACACCTTACAGCAGACAAACACTCCTGAATGAATCTTTTAGATCTGCCTTGATCTAACATTTCTCTATTTCTCCAACACAAATAATAACAACAACAATAAAACAAATAATACTTAGAAGCCTTAAAACTAGCACAATATCAAATAATGCAACAAAAACATTTCAGGCTTCAAAATAAAAGCTTTTATTATAAAACTATAATTAGGAAAAGTTGCTACAGATTTCACCTGCTCCGTATGGCACATCTAAAAACTGAATGCATTGACCTTAAAGTTCAGTATTGAAACTGAATATTGCATTTCTCTGAACCATTTGCAGCAATCTGTCATTTCCATTGTACTGGTTAAGCCACATTTCACTTTCAAATAGTTTTGTAAAAAGGACCTCAATTTTACATGGCATATAGTCAAATTCATCAATATCAGGTTTGCAATAATGTATAGTTCAAAAGCAAAGACAAACTGGCTTTATCTTAGATCAAATTTCACATAAATCTGGCTCAACAAAGCCTTTAATGCTAATGGTCAAAGAAACCAACAGTATTTTAGTGCTGTCCCCTCTAATTCCCTTTTCTGATTGCAGAATTTCTGACGAGAAATTTTATCATTCAGATATAAAAGCTTAATATCCATTCACAATAAGAATGTAATCGTCTAATCCATTACAGGAAATCATTTAAAATAAGAGAGCTATAAGATTAATCTTAGACCAGCAGCCAATAACAATGTAGATTCACTGTTGGAAGGAAGAGCACCAATTTTCAAAACACACAGGACAGAATGAACCAGAAAGCATGTTGGCAAAATCACCATGCAAAATATATCTGCACTAGTGTTCATGCACTCATGTTACATTAAACAACTTGGAAACAGCAAAGATGATACAATTTCAAGGAATAAAAATGTCAGAGACTGGGAACAAATCTGAATAAAATCCCAGCCTTTCATAACAACTGTTGCAGCTTAATGACCTATGCAGACATCACATTACATAGATCATTTGTAATGTGTTATTTGCAGCAAGGGCATAGAGAGAAAAGAACAGTATGTTTATAAAATGATAATACTGGTAGCTTTATCACCGAGTTACACATCAACAATATTTCCTCATTGTAACTGAATGACCTTAATAATATAACCACCCTCCAGAAAAGAGCATGGTAATTTAAAATGTACACACACACACACACACACACACACACGTTCATCTGCAGTGATGGGCCATTCAGCAGAGAGCAACAGGGCTGGCTGGACATCCTCCCATTAAAGTATGTGCACATTTGTAACAGACATTAACCTAAATCCTGCCAACTGCTGCATTCTAACATGTGCCAATTTACCAAAACAATAAAACATCAAATGCTCATGATAAACAAACAGCCATACTGCCTTATCATACAGCAATGAACACTTATACCTGATGCACATCTAACATTAACACCTTTCTTTAAATCCCATCTCACATAAATGTTTTAAGCCTTAATGGCCACGTTTCAAATAGTAACAGCACCCTCTAGTGTACTGAATGACTGAGGTATTATGTACTAAGTAATCTGATATGCTTTGATGATTTCATGTTATGTAGTGGTGTTGGTGGGTACCAATGGCACTTTAAACACCTGATACTTAAAAAGGTTAACCAAAAACATGCAAGTGACCCATAGTTCTCTCTCATCTGAAAAAGTAACAAGCAATCAAACATTTAGAGAACATAACCAAGGATAACACAAAACGTGATTAATTTAATACAACTATCTAATGAATTTTTAACCCACTGTCAGAGTGTTAAAAACACACAAAATGCCCCCTCACAATCAACATACCAGCCCGCAGTGTCTCTCTTTAGCATAAATACTTCAGACTTTGAGATTCTTCTCTTATTTACCCATTACGAAATGCAGTCACTCCTGACATAGTATTGATCAACAAGATTCAGTTAACTGATAAATTCCAGCTGAGGTAGGTGTCCAGCGAGTTCAGCTGCAAAGCGTCAATTTTCATCAATAGATGAAAAATAACAAGCAGCCAATGGGATGAGCCTGTGATGTCACAGCTGGTGGCGGGATTTGCCATCAGTCAGTCCAGCAAGGAGAACTGGTGGCTATCTGAGACCAGCCCTTGAGGTCATCCACTCTAAACCCTGACACAGCCTGAAACGGCACAAAAACAAATGATTGTTTGTTGTCCCAAACAGTGTTTGGATAATATCACCATCACTTTCATAGAACTTTTTTTTTACAGGAGTACTCAGTTATTTGATATGATGTGCTGCTGATTGTCTTTTGGAGTCATGATTAATGTATCCTAAACACAGGAAAGTTTAATAACATAGGGGGTAAAGAGATAAACATAGATAGTATTTGGCTGGTCATGTGACCTCAAAATGTCAACCCCAATTAGGCAACCTGCTACATGTAGCATAAAACAAGTTTTATTAGTCTACTAAAGCAATGATTTAAACATTTTAAAAAGTAATTAAAGTACTTCTTTAGTACTTAATTAATTAATTATTTAAGTAATTAAAACGTATTCTCAGTAGAAAAACATGGAAAAATCCCAGGGACTACATATACTAAATACATCTGAATACATAAATGGCAAACTATGAAAAACACCTAATAAAGAACTTTACAGTATTATTACATCTTATAATCATTGGTCTGGTAAACCAAGCAACAACTGCAGGCTAATTTAAACTTCACAGTTAAACTACATTTGTGTGTTAATGTGTCAAATGCAGATCTTACCCTTCTCCAGTAAGTGCACAGCAGGACTGAATGTGCCAGGGATGGTCTTTGATGGAGCTGAGGGTCAGGTATTTAGAAATCTCTGCTGCGGACATACAACCCTTCATGTCTTGCTTATTAGCAAAGATCAACACTGCAGCTTTACGCAGGTCCTGAGATTAGGAGGGAAAAACAACACAAATGAAACAAAACTTTGAAGTAAAAGGGATTTTAGAGGTAGGTTTTATAATTATACTCTAACATTAACACATCTATGTGGGTGTAGTGTCCATAAAGGTTAAAGTGTTACCTCATGAGCAAGCATTCTGTACAGCTCTTCTTTAGAAATGGCTAGTCTCTCTCTGTCAGTACTGTCCACCACCAGTATGATGAACTATGAGAGAAAACACACACAGCATTATCATCAGATGTCAGACAACATACTAAGTATGCATTCTAATCTTGGAAAGGCCACTGAGTTGTTTGTTGTTTGATGTGAATGTGCATGTGTTCTGGGCAGAAATCATGTATGTATAGTCCCTGGAAGTGAGCGTGCTGAGCAGATCGCTCTGCTCCTGAATAGAGCATGACAGCAGGGCCCCATCACAAATCTCAAACGCACACTTTCTGAATAAAAGGCAGGGGTCTCGCCATTCAAACTAGCCTCTTTGTTTAACCCTGAACTTTGAACTGTGAATCAGACAGCAGCTGCTAGAAACTAGCAGAATTACCCATGTGCAAAACTGTTGTCCACAGTGCAGTAACATTCAGTGCTCCACAAAAGCTGTTCCTCACCATGCTATGATATTCTTTAAGTACTAGTAACTTATATCTTCAAGTTATAGCTATACAGGATATTCTAAGGAAATTAATTTACTGTGTAAGGAAAATAAACTGTAAATTACATTTTCTTTGTGGTGAAATTAAAACAGTAGTTTCTGTAAATTGTAGTAATTCTGTAAAAGTGCTGAAAACACTAAAGGCCCTTTTATAGACAATTACAATAACTAAATACCATAAATAATACCAAGGTTGCTATGTTAAATTAAAAGGTTGAGCATGTATGCTATTAGAATATGAAGGACATTACCTCTGTGTTGGAATAGTATGTGTTCCATGAAGAGCGGAGACTCTCCTGACCACCAATATCCCACATCAAGAAGTGTGTTTTCTTCACCACTATTTCCTCTACATTACTGCCAATGGTCGGAGATGTGTGCACCACCTCATTCATTAAACTGCCAAAACAACACATGTTGTGATCACACAAAAACTGTAGTGATGGTGTCCCTCCTTTACATTTAAACAATGTAAATGAATGAACAAAACAGCCAACACTCACAACTGATAAAGTATGGTGGTCTTCCCAGCATTGTCCAATCCCACAATAATTACCTTGTGTTCTACAAGAAATACAAACATATACATAACATTACATAATTATAACAATCTTCAAACATCAACATTGTACAAAATGAACTACTGTCAACATGAAACAATTCATTTCATCCCATTGGAATATGCAATATATGGGAGAGAACCATAAAGGAATGATTTTAAAATAATATTACTCTATAAATTCATATTCAATACACAGACACTTTCACAATTCTACTTTAATGTCATTACGGATTCATTACATTGATTAGTTGTGTTCACAGTTGTCCACAATCTAGTACAAACATTACAGCTTTTGTCACATGACAGCAACACTTGCGCAATAGAGTAAAGTGTAAGTTAAAGCAGTGATCCAGCTTTTATCACAGCACAGTGGGACAGCATTGCCTGTGTGTGCATTTGGATTTTTTTCACCTTTGAACTCAGATGTGAGCTACAGGAAGGACCCTGGGTTGGATAACTCATGATCTCTGACAGCTGCACAAAAACAAAGACTATTTCACAACTATTACTTCCCTTATAATTTTTTACCCCTATTTTGCTTCTGTATGTGTACAGCCAAACTGCCACAAGACAAATTTAAACCTGTTTCACACTGACACTGTTTCACAAGGTTACAGTTTACACCACCCACAATTCATTGAGATAATGATGGCATAACAAACCTGAGGACACATTTAGCCTGGCTTTTAATAAAAGACTACTAGTGTTACTTTTCAAAACTTTAGCCAAAGACACAAAAGCTATGAATGTAAAGTGATACACTTACCATTAAGAAATCAGTTAATGAGCTACTGTAGAAATATACCATATGTCAAAGGTATGTGGAACTCATCTGTTAGGCAAGTGTTTTAAATAAATCAATAGGCCATTATCCATAAGGGTTTTTTTAGTGAAGGGCTTTTTTGAAGGGCTGCATGAATGTGTAGCAGATAGCCAGAACATCATTGGGAATAAGAGAAGATAATGACATCAAGTCCAAAAGATGGAATTCCTTTTAGGTCTTTATAGGCCAAACAGTTATCCTACTTTCCCCTGAGAGAAAGACTCAACATCTAGCCCGGAGGACTCGCCAATTCACAATGATTGCATCTAGCATACCAAAGATAAGCATACTTCAACAACAATTAACAAGCACAGCATAGCATAAATGCACTTTTTTGTGATGTTTTATGGAAACTCAAAGGTCTAGATGACATTTATGGAAACTAAAAATAAATATCCGTCTTAGAGCTAGTTATTTATTTAAAAAAAGAGAGCTAAAGTGCATGCAATATCAACAACCTTCATCCCAGTGTTGAAGAAACATCTGTCCAACATTACTGGAATCTGGTCTTGGTTAAGAATGTAGCACTGTTTAAAAATGTAAAAACTTTTAATTAGACAGTAAATACTTTTCCGTTCTTTGTCCATTTTGTCAATGCCCAACTGTCCTTATAAAGTTAGGCACTGTGTGTTGGGCATAAGGTTGGGCCTGTGTTAAAACTTGGCAGTTTTGGCAAATGTCCATAATTGTCTCCTCGAGGGTGGATCTCTCCATTTAGGCTGAACTGACCACTAAAATAGGCAAACAATGGGAGAGGAAAGCTGTTTCCTCACACCGCTTTTGTTTGCCAGGTGGCTGTGGCGTCTGTGTTTCTCTGCACTAAAGCATTTTCTATTCAATTTCTTTTATTGTCAAGTTTTAGCTGAACCCTCTAAACCCTGTTCCCTCTGGACCTATACTGCATGAGACACATCTGTCACAGCAGTAGTGAAGGCATACATTAAATGACAGCCATTTTAAAACTATTATATATCATCAGTGACACCATGTTTTTCAGTTGTCTTTACAAATTTGGTAAACATTTAGTGCTACAGTAAAAATCAACCTACCTGATACAATTACTGTACCAACAACACCTTGTAAGCGTGAGTGTAAGCAACAGATATCCTGTAAGCCTGTGTTTTACCTGTGTTACTACTCATAGCTTTAAGGTAGGACCGCCATTTAAACAAGAAGAAATTTCTCCTTTCCTTAATAATCATTACACATCTCTCATGGAAGACGCTTAAACCACCCAACCGGTGTATTCATCCATTACTTACACGATTTGTGCTGTGTACCAGGTAACGGACCCCGCAAACGCATCGGGTAGCTTGTTATAATACTCACATAATTGTAGATGAAATACACACATCAAGTGTTTTATTTGACCAAATGGTTATTTTGATTTTACAGAAGGCTTGAAACACGCACACTAGCATTAACATTAGCTCAGTTTAGCTGGATTTCATCCAAAGGCGGACAACAGTCAAAACAATGAATACAAACTGAGTAGGGCATGACGTCTTACCTTCATTACAAAAGAAACTCCATAATTTGGCGAATATAAGACCCATTTCTCCAACTGAGTGAACGATGTTGGCCAGTAAGAGTAAGTTTGGCGGAGAGGCCTACAGTAACAGCAATCAACCCGTTATTTCTTTCTTCATCAATCCGTTCTTCCAATTCGGCTTACTGTAAGTCAGCACATGCCGCTGTCTGTGCGAGGACGTCCACGGCGTGTTAACACAGGTCACCAGCTCCCCACACACTTCTTTTGTCTGTTAAGATCAAGTGTGCGACAGATAAAAGCACGGCGGATACATCTCCCAGCCTCTTCACTTCCCACAAAGCACTGATCTCATCCACACTTTCCTCGTGGAGGAAACAATAACACCAGCGCAAGCCCCTCTGTCCGGTCATACACTAGAAGGTGCTCAGGAAGAGCTCAAGGCAGCAGCAAACCTGAGACACAGGGAGTTCACAAAGTGTTTGCTAGATAAATAAAGAGCGCCCACTCTCTCTTGTGTAGTACACACACCATCCCCCATGAGTGTCAAGTTACATGCGTGAGCCTGGATCATTCATGACGTTTACAATTCCAGCCCAAGTATCCCAACCAATGACTTTTCCATTTACTGTAACTGTTTAGTTTTATTAAAAGATCAAATGTGCCCTAAGCAGTTTCATTGTATTTGGTCAGTGCTTTTGCACTACAGTAAAATGTCTAATAACCACGTCTATTTACTTATTCTCCATAGAAATATTATTCAAATTTCTCAACACATCACTTTCTGGAGTTCCACAAGAGTCTGCTGTACAGCTGCACCATATAGTAAAATATTTTTACTTATATGACTGTCTGTCTAAACTAAAGTATAATCATGTTAATCACAACACTCAGCATAGATGGCAAGAGAGTAATATATTTTTAATCAGTGACAGGAAACCGTTTTAGCATTGTTTATTTTCCTTTGTTTTGTTTAAACTACAAAGTAAAATTGACATGATTTGTCATCATCAAATGATGGACACACGCTGCAAGTTATGAAAACAGAGAGCAGCTATCACTGCAGCGCCCGGGGAGCAATCAAGGGTTAGGTGCCTTGCTCAAGGCCACTTCAGTTGCTACCTACCAGCACTGGAATCAAACCAGCAACCTACTGATTACAAGCCAGACTCACTAAGCAGTAGGCCACACCTGCCCCTACAAGTTCCCTGTTGTAGCAGCTGAACTGTTTTGCCCTGTTATGTTTGTATATCTGACCCACAAACTCAACATTCATCAGAAATCTGATAGTCATCACATTTAAATGAGATGTTTTTGTGGGGAGTGGTGGAATATCAAGTGTGGACTTCTCTTGTGTGGGCTGACACCTTTTAAGAAACATTTATATATACATTTTATCAGTGTGTTCCCTGAAATGAAACCCTTGATGTTTGTGCTGATAATGCTGTAATGCTGTACCAGTTTTAACAAAAATAGATTACAGAAAAAATAAAAAGTCAAAATAAAAGTAATTAGGCCTAAAGTGAAGTTGATGCCACATGAATCTAATATGCAGTTTTTTATGAGTCATGAAGCAATTATGTAACATGCTACTGTTTAAAAAGTTTATTGTAGACTAAAAAACAATATATAAACAGGATGTATAACACAGTGTTACTGTGTTACTGTAGTGTGTAGTAATAAAAAAACTTTATCCTGAGCACATCTAGTAGATTATGGAGATGTGCTATGTTGTATGTACAGTATGTTGTGTCCTTTTCATATTGTCATGATATCCCGAATGATACCAACCAAACGTTAGCTAAAAGTTAACTTTTCAACTTAGCATAGAAAGATAATTTGATGTTTGCACAAAACTTTGCACAGACCAGATGCACACCTGTCTCATGCTAATGTTTTATATTTAAATGAAAAGAAGTGTTTTATAATATAAAAAAATAAAAAGGACAGATGGTGTGCCTAAGATGTCCTGTACCATTTTATCACATTAAGAATGCAGACAAATATCACACTTTATGTGAGAATGCGATGAGGAAATATAAAAATAAAATCACAACACATCTAGCACATCTTTATTCGTCCCTAGATACATGTAACTAAAATATTACCTCAAATACAAAGATGTCCTACAACAGAAAGACTGCATGAACATAAAACAAAGAAGTTGAGATTTCTTTTTTTTAAGACATTGTGAGGAGGTAAATAGTTGTCTGTGTTTCATTTTTTCTATAAATGGTTTCATTATTTAATTAAAAAGAACTGGTTCAAAAGACAGATTTGCTCAAGTAGAGTTGCATTATATTGCTAAAATCATATGGACTATTGTTATGGTGTTTTTTATGTTATTTTGGACACTTGACAGACTTGTTTACTGTCAACTCTAGAAAACGAAACATGAGGATTAAAAAAACTATTGCTTTAAGGCTGATATAAGTTGTCATGACCTTTTAGTTAATGCCTAAATTTAACAACACAGTTCTCAATTAATTTCTTGTATACATGCTTTAGTCCCTCCAAAACTAAATTTAATTTCTGTAATTTTTCTTTATTTCAAAATTGGTATAACGCTAGATGGCGCAATGTGTTTGCAGAATGCCTAATTCATATTTTACTGTAAAATCATGTCAACACGTTCAACAAGACAGTGTGACCTAAGTGATAGCTGACTAAACATATACTAATGCACATGATGGTTCAACTATGTTTATACAATGCTTATTTTTTATTAATTTAAACATTTGATTAAATAAAATGAATTTACAAAGGCAGCTTTATAAACAGATGCATTTAAAAGCTTAATTTATATCTCTCTATACAGCCAAGAGATGGCAGTGATGAGAAAGCCAAGAGAGCGAGCAAATAAGAAAGAATAAATTAACGATCATTCGTCACTTGACACACCTGTATGGACATGGATTTCTCTAACAATGACATTTTATGCAAGGTTTACAATACACGATTATTAAATTAACCCTTTTGCAAAGGTCACCACCCACAGGTAGTATTTACCCTTGTTTTTATTCCACCCAGAATCCTATATTCTTAAAATCTTCAAAGACAGATGCTATAATTGAACAAAAGGAAGTTGTGAGCTTCCTAGACTAAGAAAAACGGGAAGGCTGGCTCTCAATGGTGTGAACGGCTAGAGTCCCTGCAGAGGCAGAGAAAGATCGCACGTGTTAGTTCTATCAGACACCTCATGATCCATTGCAACTCCTGAAAAGTCAGCACCAATCAGACACAGTACAATGAAGCATCATAGTCAAGGCATAAGGTGTAATTTTTCTGCACCTGTGTTGAAAATATTAAAATAAAAAATTAATAAAAGTATATGTATACACAAATAGCTGGTGGGCTGTTGGTTGCATGGAAACAAACATATAATAATAATAAACGTCTTCTTCCATTGCTGAGTGTAGCCCATTACTGCTGCTCACTCAAAATTAAAGCTGAAAGAGTTGCTGACCTTAACACAGCAGAAATGGGTGCTCTTCCTTTTGAAAAAGCAGACAGTATGATTTTAAAAGCACTGACTGTACGATGAGTAGTCACGTCGGAATAAGATGTGAAAAGAGATTCAGAAATTCTTTACATTAGTATCTCACATTATACATCTTAATTGTATATACTAATATAATTAGGGGCAATATCAACAACAGTAAGTATGTGTAATTATAAGCAGCTCTACAAAATAATTACATATAAGGTTGTTTATTAGTATTAGCAGCCATGTACGTATGCAATTACTGTGTAACATAAGCACTATTATGTAATGCGTGAGGTTTGGATCCGTACGGCTTGATGGTTTTAACTGTTTAGAGAGTTTCGCCTGATGAGACTCATCATACATTATTCATTAATGAATGACTCAAGGGTCACTTGTCTTGTCCCTAATTGGGCCACAAAGGCACCTGCTGCCTGAGCTGCAGGATCATTTAAAGCATTTGAAGGGCACTGATGCACAAGCACCCTTGCTTTCATGTTGACCTTGTGCCTATTCATAAGCTCCTTACATCAACATAAAGCCCACAAACTGTTAATGTAAACTTCAAAGCCATTTGGAATGGTGTATGCAAAGAGCATTCAACTCTAGAGAATTAGGTAAAGCATGACAGAAGGTAACCAACAGATGACCAATATACAATAGATGCTGCTACTTAGTCACCACCCATTCCTCCTCAAGAACTCAACACCCTCACAGTTGCAATTACCCTACACCTCCATCTCCCCCACAATCACAGCTGTCTATAGCTGAAGCCCCTAATACCAGCTCACTCCTTCAGCCCACATACACGCCAGTCTCCAACACGTCCTCCCTAAGCAGCCGTGACATTCCCCAGACTGAACATACCCACCATACTAAGTTGGTGTGGATGAAGCAGTTATCTGCAGGCTACTAAAGGTCGAATCCCACATGGACTTGGCTGCTAGCACTGTCAGAACTGTTTTCTTTTTTCTTTAGTGCCTATTGTACTCTACAGTTCCACACAGCTGGAAAAGATGCTGGAGGAGATGCAAGAGCTCCAATTGCAAAAGATCCAAACAGCAAAGTTCTCTGTCCATTCCACTTCAGACTCTAAGTACAGCTGGAAGTCATCACAACTGTAAAAGTTCTTGGAGAGGTTTGCTATTGTTAAGAGTTTCAGGAATAGTAAGGAGGGAGAATGCAGAGTTAAAACAAGAGTCACAGATTGCAGCTTTATGGAAAGTCAAACACCTACTTATTAAAATTATAAACAACTGAGCTTGTGTTAGATATATTTTATCTTTTTTTGTGCGACTGCAAGTGTAATTTAGTCTTGGGTACTCTCCCACAGATATCTTTTTGTATAATTTAGGAAAACTCAAAACTGTGTGGAAAAAGTGGCTCAGATAAAAATGAGAGTTTGATGAGAGATGGATTTTTCATTTCCGATAAAACCATCTCTCTCGCTTTCGTAAGAAGGACACAAGCTTCCTGTGAGGAAACGTGGCAGCCAAGTAAAACTGATGAGCAGGAAGACCAAAAATTTCAGCCTATAATTATGTGCTAGTTCCAAACTGTCCGTCATTCATCTCATATGCCTATGGCCCCCACTTCTTGCAATTAACATGAATTAGTGAGGGTTTGTGAATTGAGAATTGAGGTGAGCCGAGAAAGAGAGAGAGGGTCTATCATGATGTAAGTGGGTGGGCGGGGAGAGAACACATCTGTTACTTTTTGGCTTAACACACAAGCATCATGATTATGATTATCTATTTTGATGGTTTTAAGTAGGATTTTGTTATTGTCTATATTCCTTTCATACCTATTTAGTCATGCCCAGATGTTTATCAATGATGGTTATATAGATGATTGATAAAGGAAACTGACACAATAATAATTGTTTAGTGACTGTAGAAGTAAAGATTCACACAAACATTTTATTCTGTCCTAACTTTATGTTGTTCCAAATATATATGATTTTTGGAAGAATATCTTAATTATTCTTTTCTCTTCAGAAGACTTTAGTGTCATATACCATATGACATATATCATTTTTAGTCCTTGTTTTCATTATCAGGAAAAAGTGGGCAGAATATTCTTCAAAATGTCTCCATTTGTGATTTACAAAATAAATACTCAGTCATGTTAGGTCAGAACCACATGACAGTGAGTACATAATGTCTGAATTTTTTATTTTTGGATTAATTATTCTTTCATTTTCAATTATTATTTTTTTATATATTGCTATTTGTATTCTTTATTTCAATTACCTCTCGTAAGTCTCTCTTTACTCTTTTACAGAAAATCCACACAAGATGTTCTACTACAGATATGCTTTTGTGTTGTCAAGTATAATAGAGCTAAAGATTCAGAAAGGAGTATGACAAAGTCATGATGTCCCAGCTCTGCAAATAGAAAACCAATAGCAAGCTTAGATGTGCATAATTTCTGCAGTTCTCAGTTAGCCCTTTCCTTACAATGCACCTTCAGTTCTGTCTTTGCCTATTATTCACTATTGAACTGTAGCATCTTTTTATAGAATGGTGTAAGATGGTGTAAGGTCTCATACTAAATAATTGCACTTTCTCAAGCCTTACTGCATTTATTTAGAGACACACAGAATGCTGACATCACACATACAACCATTTTCCATTGTATGTTATAAAACACAGAACACATAAAAACAAAGGGAGTTAGAATGAAGAAGTTTAGTGTTGGATCTAGAGGAGAAGCTTATATCTCATGTTCAGTGGCTCATTAGTTCTGGTATTGCTTTCATGTCTCTTTAGTGGATTCTCAAAGATGTGACATTTAAATCTCAGTGAATTCATTTGACCTTTCTGGGTATTTATTTTAATACTCTGCAGTTTAGTTTGGGCATCGTGTTTTAAATTATGACAAAACACAGGTTGCCGAACATGACATTATTGTTTTTTTTATTGTTTTTTTATATCCCTGCTATAGGCTATATCGTGACGACAAGTATAATTTGGTCTGATACTGTCAGATTGGTGTAATATGCAGGTTTTACTGTGCTGTTTTTGGGGTGCATTCTGTTGCCTGTGAGTTTTGTGAGAAATCACACGAAACAGTGCTAAATAATCAGCCAATGAACGCGCAGTTACCCGTCTGTATAAAAACCTGTGCCCGGCTGCGCCGCTTGGTGTGTGAGGAGCGCAGGCACAGTCAGGCACAGGCGCGCAAATGGCGCGGCATCTTTTACGCATTCTCGACTATGATGCATAATTATTTGTTGACGGAGAAAATCAGCAACAACAGCATGCAGTCCTCTTTATTGCCCGTGGCACACTCTCCAGGGACACCAACAGCTGTTTCTTTAATGTGGAAATCAGGAAATCCACTGTCGTCTAACTGGACTGTGCTGGAGAGAGAAAACAAGACGACTCTCGGTGACTTGGACACATTTGAGAACCGGCGCGCACAGTATGGCCAGTTTTCTCCATCCACTTCTATATTTTTGACTGTGCTCATGACGCTTCTGGTGTTCGCCACAGTTCTGGGGAACGCGCTTGTCATTTTAGCTTTTGTGGTAGAGAAAAGTTTGCGCACACAAGGCAACTTTTTCTTTTTAAATTTGGCCATAGCGGACTTTCTTGTCGGTGAGTGACATGGACTATGGTTTTGTGTAACATTACCTATACTGTGTCCTGTAAGCTTGTTTGTGTTTTCTATGAATTTTTAATTTTCAGGAGGGTTTTGCATCCCCGTGTATATTCCCTATGTCCTGACGGGGGAGTGGAGACTGGGGAGAGGTCTGTGCAAACTGTGGCTGGTGGTGGATTATATGCTGTGCACCGCCTCAGTGTTCAACATAGTGCTCATCAGTTTCGACAGGTTTCAGTCTGTCACTAAAGCGGTGAGTGCAGCTCGAATACACAAAAAACTGTGCTGTTAAAACAAGGATTTGAGCGCAGAAGGCATAAAAGCTAAAAGCTTTTTTGTATGTAATGACACTTGTATGCAATAACAATAATTACATAAGCTATAACTTAGAGATGAGCAGTACACGCACTACAAAACAAAGAGATGAGCACAGTACAGTTATTACTATAACACAGGCATGAGCACAGTCACTGAAAAAACCGAGAAAACATCTGTACAGTCTCAGCAATAAAAACAAAACGTTATTTGATACATTATTTGCACTTTACATTTCACACAGATACATTAACTACAGAGACCATCATATTAGAATATCAGTAAAAATAACGACTGATAGATATAAGTTGAAAAGCTGCAATTCAGAATCCACATACTGCTAATCAGGTCTGGAATTAGGGTGGGACTCGGAAGTGACAGGGAGTGAATTTCAAAGGGGGACAGAGTTCCCGTTCAAAATGTAAAGGATCTTTTATTGACGTAATAGCCTCCAAACACTATGCAAATTTTGTACATAAACATAGCGGGATCTATGCTTTATATACATTTTTATGCTAATATATAAATATCTCCTTAACTGGAGTCCCCTCAGTGAATCTGTGCTTTTCCACCACCAGTGATAATCACAGGTATCAGAGCATCACAGTTTTAATTGTGACAACAGGATATTATAAGACCAAAAAACAAGCATGTGGTTAAGACATAACAATTCAAGCATTGTTATTTTCAGGTTATTTTCAGGAGTTTACAGGTTTTTCAGAAGCCGCTCCTCACGATACAGGTCAAACAATACAACACAGATGTTATTATACATCATTACATGCACAGGGATAATTATTTACACAGGCACAGTTGGTGCAGACCCAACTGCGTGTACAAATGTCATCTGTCAACATTTAATTATATCCTAGTACACAGCTATGCACAAAGGCGTAACCACATTGCTTGTTTCTGAAGTAAAAGCACTCTGTCCATTTAATAATAATATTTCAGCTGGCAATTAGCAGATAAAAGCATTTTGGTAAAAACATGATTTTGGGTACTAGAAATAGAATCAATGCACACCTAGATATAATACAAAATTATGTATGCCTTATGTATTGTGTTCCATATCTTTGTATCTACACTGTTTATGTAAGTCTATGTGTGACACATAAAACTTCAATTACAAATCTTTGTTCCAGGTGAGTTACCGTTGTCAAAAAGGGATCACTAGAGAGGCAGTTTTGAAGATGCTCTGTGTGTGGCTAGCAGCTTTCCTTCTTTATGGTCCAGCCATTATCAGTTGGGAACACATCGCTGGAGAAAGTGTAGTGCCAGATGGAGAGTGCTATGCCGAGTTCTACTTCAACTGGTATTTTTTGATAACTGCCTCCACTGTCGAATTCTTCACACCTTTCATAAGTGTCACTTATTTCAACCTCAGCATTTACATCAATATACGCAACAGATGCGCATTGAGGGAGGAACAGCCCACTTATATTCGACTCAGGAGTTTTAAGATGAAGCCACTCAAAGCCGGTGATGTACAGCGGGTGTTTTTTGTGAGACCTGTTGAGGAAAGCAGGGTCGGAGACTTGCCTTCAAGGTCACGCTGCTGCCGGTTATCCTCAACTGCAAGGGTTTCTGCAACTGAGTTTGCCAACACCAGACAGACTAAACGAAGAGACAGCACGATCGCAGACCTGCCTCCTCTGCAGGTTGGAGACCAGATCCTGACCTCTACTGAGGCCCAGTTTCATTACGTGGACCATTCATCTGGATCACATAGACATCGTCCTGATATGGTTGCAAGTTTAGCCAGTCGCTTTCGTCTATCTAGAGATAAAAAGGTCGCTAAGTCTCTAGCTGTAATAGTGTGTGTGTTTGGTCTCTGCTGGGCACCCTACACTCTTCTGATGATCATTCGGGCAGCTTGTCATGGTCAGTGTGTCCAGCATTACCTTTATGAGATCTCATTTTGGTTGCTGTGGATAAATTCATCGATCAACCCAGTCCTTTATCCTCTTTGCCACAGCAGTTTCAAAAGAGCCTTCAGCAAATTACTGTGTCCCAGCAAGACAAAAATACAACCTCTGAACATGGACCAGAAGTACTAAACTTAAAAAAGTAAAAAACATTGTCAAATAGGGCTCATCTTTTTTCAGTGTGCTTGTATAGGACATTAATAAACATTTGATCTATCAATATATAACAAAAGCAAAACCAGCTGCACTTTGCGTACATTGTAGAGTAAGTAAATTCTAGAGTTCTAGAGTAGATTATTTATTTGAATAATTCCTGAATTTTAAAACAGTGGCAGCATTATATTTCTTTCAAATTAAATTTTGTGCAAGCCACTGATATCGTAATTGATTTGTCCTGTATTATGTACAAATTCCTGGAAGTGTCTTTTTTAATTACATTGCCATGTTTGCCTTGGTAAGTAACTTATTTTTATCCAGATGTCAAAATAAATTGTATTGGTGACATTACAATCATTATTGACTGTAATTCCTCTTTAAACCAGTCTACAAGGAGGAAAAATGAGATGAAATCGTAGACTAGACCATGCATTGTAATTATATATTGATTGTAAGTAGCAGATGTACATGGATGGCAGGTAAAGCCTGTAGTTCCCCTAGCAACTGGAAAAAGAGAGAAACATTTTCATTTTATATAATCATATTAAGGTAACCAACTCATAAAGAATTATTTCAATGGTTATTGCAAAGTATAAACAATTGACCCTAATGAACTCTAGAGGTCTACAATGAAGTGAAAGTTACATACAAATGAAAACTGGGGGGGGAATGCTGATAATACTTGCATGTATTATACACAGTGCATGTAATAAATGATAAATTGAAAATTTATGGCCACATAAATGTCTACATCAATAGAATGTTTCAACATTGAGTGTTCAAAACTATGCTTAATAATAATAGAAACAGTTATTAATAGTAATATTAATAATAGTTCTACAGACACATGGGGGTTAATAATTTTATTTGTGCAAATGTCATGAAATCGATGATATTTTGTTCAACTGATTTACAATTAGATTATACACACAATATATGAAGGGAAAGGGGAATCATAAATCAAAAAAGGAGACAGGATACAAGAGGAGGTTCAAATAACAAGGCTTCTGACATATTTGTTTAGATTCACAGCCACAGCTACTCATTTATTAGCAGAGTCTATACACATGTTCACCTGTTCCATGTATTAATCACCACACTGCCTCACTCCACCAAAGTGTCTGCCACAGTAAAACGTTTAAAAAAAGATAAACAAAAAGGTTGTGAAACAAGACTATTCATTAGTTGTACAAATGTCTCTAAATCAGCTCGACATTTAAAATATTAATGCTGATAAACAAAGAATCAAGTGTAGGCCTTTCAAACAAAGACCGTAACAATGCATGGCTCAATAAAGCTCTGCTATTTTCTCCAGTTTGGCCTGCGGGGTAGCGAAGTGGTGAAGCAACACAAACTTGTTTTAAATAATTCTTATTTTCGCTCATTTCTTATGAAAATGGCAACAATGGCAACAGGAGTGAATGGTATTCTGAAGTAAGCGCAATGCATACACCGTTCTCTAAAGAATTCACAAGGTAATGCAGCACAAGATCAGGAAAAGGACAGAGGGAAGAGAAAACATGAGCAGTGAAAAGAATAAGTAGAGAGGCAGGTGGGTTTGGCTTCGTTTTTCCCCTGGCTGGAATACACCGGTGTGCACTTGTGGGCATATACTTATATTTCTCTATGCATGTGTACACATATAAATGTAGATGTGTGAGGCTCCTACAGCACTAGCCCCTCGTAAGCAGGTCCCTCAGACTCGGGTGACTCTCTCTGCAGACGCAGGTGCTCCAGTGTATTGTGGAAGTGTTTGTTAATCTGCTCTGTCTCCTCGCTGGCCTCCAGGTTTGGGAGATCCTCACGGATTTTCTGAATCAGCTGATTCAGGACTTGAACCGTCACCTAGAGAGTAAATACGCAATATTAATCAACATCACTCTCAGGCCCTCATATCCAATTCATATCAACCATTTACTTTAAACATTTATTAAAATAATAGTAAATAAAAAATGATACTCTATATAATGCCACAGTGACAGTGCACAGGAATTTGTTATTGTTTCGACTTTCCCATTTATTTTTACATTAAAAAAGGTTTCACTCCTCGGAGGAAGCTCAAATGTCAAGAGCGACCTCAGTAATGAGTGTGAGTTGACAGACAGGCACACCTTGGGTTTAACCAGGTGCGCGCTTGTTCTAAGCCCTGGCTACACACGATTGTGCCCTGTGCCCCCGATGTGCTCTGGCAAGTACTGAATCAATCTCTCCCCAAATTGAACACTGATACAGACGCTTTCTCCTCGATGAGTGTGAGTTAGGTATAATCTAGCGGTGCCAGACAAAATGTAGGACGAAGGGGTGAGCGCGAATGAGGGAAAGATGAAAGATCAGAGGAGAGGCGGAGCAGAGAAAACAAGAAAAGCATGTAAAATACAGGTTAAAATGAGTGAGATGTAGGTTTAACATGTACGTTAAAATGAGTGAGAAAATGTAGGCCGATCGAGGGGGAAGAGAGCATTGTGGGTCATACCGCATCATTCTCTCGCTCATAGAAGCAGATGTATCTGTTGAGGATCTCGATGAAGAGCTGAACTTGCAAGGATGGATCCATGCACTGGTTGGCGATCTTTAGAGCCTTCTTCAAGCATTCCATTACTCTCCTCCCATCACGGATCTGTCAACGGCAGAAAGAGAATTTGTTTGTGACCGCTGCAAACCGCCGTAAATAACAGCATTTTGTCTGGACAAAACCACTTAAACAAGCTCTGTGCTTCAGCAGATAGGGTTAAGAATTGGATTGGGAAGCTCTGTTGTTAGGGGCAACACATACCTCCCTAGAACAGGCTGCGGAGCCGAGAGAAGAAAAAAACCAGCATGCTTCTATCTCTCCACATGTGTTTATGAGTCACACAACACACTCTATTGATCCTTACAAAAAGAAAATAAGGACAATCGCCACACCAGGTCACCTGCATTTAGCACCTTTTCAAAAGGGGGCAGTTGTGTCTCTTTGTTTACTCATTGCAAATGAGACTGTCAGATGTAACACACTATTTATGTTCTAAAGCCAAAAAGTTCCCACACTCAATTTTATAGATTATATAATCCGCTCATGTTTAAACAGTTTGCTGAGGCTTAGGGTAGATGTTAAAAGATTGTTGCTTAACATAACCCAGATAGAAATGTGAAAATAATATAGGCACATAGAAATCCAAAATGTCAGAAAAATTCACAGTTGTCTATTAGGAGTTTAGACACACAGCCTTTTTTACACAGAGACGTCACTTTCTGAGCTGACTGCATACAGCCTACACAAAATTCAGTTCCAAATATGAATCATAACATTTCACTGAAATCATTGGCTGATTCAGTTGCAGTTGTGAGAAATTTAGCCTTAATTCACAAATGACTCAGAAGAACATCTTCCCACCTACAGTGTCTTTAAAATGATAATCTTTCTATAAACGCTTTAAGCTTCAGAAATGACAGCTAATTTCATTACCACAATATCCAAATATTTAATTCAGCTCAAAATCTTTTAAATCTAAAATAGCATTTGTCATTCCTGAAATGCCTACAACAACTTAACCATACTGAGAAAATGCAAAGACTTTGAAATCTGAAAACAACACACTTGCCTAAACATTTTGATTGGCTCAAATATTAAATGTCATGAAAGAGGTTGTTTTTCATTTGAGAACCACACCAACTACAAAAACAAATGTGGTATTATTAGTTGCCAACTCAAGGTCACGCTCCAGAAAAAGTAATGCTATTTACTGAAACTTGCAGTCCAATTACAACTTAAGGTTAAAGTCACACAAGAACAACTATTTGCAGAAGTTACATTTTCTGAATACCGGATTGGCCCTATACTTTGAGATTTCCATACCAACCTCCTCTCCGCCCTTGTCAGTGTTACGTCCAGACCAGAAGAGGTGGGCGCAGATACTGACAGCACGGCACTGGTCGGGTTTCTTCAGCAGTTTGGAGGCAGCCAGCGCGCACTGAGTGCGCAAGGGCTCGTGGTTCTCTTCGCTGAAGCACCGCGTACGCTCGAATGTGCCAATGATCAAGGTGATGGCGGCAAGCTGAGCCTTTGAGTCGCTGATCTCATCCTCATATAGGGAGAAGGCCTTCACACGCACACACACAGAGAAACATGAAATGGCACTTTTGTGGAATGAAGGTGTTTGGGTCTGAGAATGAGTCACTGCAAGCAATATTTTCTTAGTCTAGTCCTCCTCTCAAGCTATTATAGCACCATTGTGAATAGTAATGAATATGAGAGGGAAGAATAAATGACCTGAATGAGTTAGACATCTCAATAGTGACCTATCAGGCATTTAATCAAAATGCTTTTCTACCTGAGACATGAACTCATAGGCAACGGTCTCATGGTTCTCAAAGCCGATTTCTCCTGCTGCCAGAGCCCCCTGGAGGAACAGCCTCAGGGGTAACTCCGCCAGTTCTGCTTTGATCAGTGCACTGATGGTCTGATGGGCGAAGGAGAAAATCTTCTGACATTTCTTTTCCCATTTATCATCCTGTGGAAAAGTTAGATTGACACAAAAAAGGATCTATTATGAAAATCGATTTAAATGCGAGTGCATTGAAAAATTGAATTAGGCTGCATATTTCCATAAGAAAGAAAAGGTGCACTTTAATTTCCTCACTATTGATCATCCGTATCTGCCACTTGCTCTAAAAGCTTTCAATATGTGACAGGTGGAGTTGCATTTTTTTAGCTTTATGAAAGGCCATTAAGTTAAAGTTGGCTTTATAGTAATTTCTCTCCTGTGTATTATAGGAACCCAAATGAAGTCTGTCCAGAATTTACAGCATAGACCTGCACTGTCTTGTGAAAATTTTTTTCTAAAATGCCTGTGACAGTTTCCATAAATAACAGTAAACAATCTTGCAGATAACATTATCACTTCATCAGTACTTGTGGGAATAGGTGGGTGCTGTCATCTTACTAACAAATGTCAGACTTACCATGTGGATTCCTTACCAGATTTGATTAAAAAGTAAAAAACATTTTCAGTATCACATTATTAAGCTTGTGGTTATCAACAAAGCCGTTATCCATGAAGATAACACGTGACATTTCATGTCCTTCACTTATACAGCTGTATTTCAGTTAGGAAGCCGTTTACTTGGAGAGCAGGAAGTAAGGCAGCTTATATGTGGTATATTGTTTATATGTGGCTTTGTTTTATTTAGTGTTAAGAGACAGCAAGATGTTTTGTAATTGCATGTTGAACATACCAAGGAGGAGTTTTCTTTGTAACGGAAGGCCAGCTGATAAGCAGCGAACACCAGCGGGGGCAGAGTGTGTCGAATTCTCTGGTTCCCCCCAGCGCCAAAGTGTTTCCTGGCTGTGTTTAAAATCTGTGGGAGGAACGAATGAAAGAGAATAGACAAAATCATTTAAATAATTCATCGAGCAGCATGATGACCTCATCAACTGATTGAACTTAGAATGATTCAACTTTCACTGGAAGCTAACTAGAGCAGGTCTGGCCCTGTGATGTCAATTACTGATGTCAAATAAACACAACACTGTCAATCATTTGTTTATGATGTCCCATCAAGGGGATTATTTCTCCTTAGTATTCAGTGAGGGTGAAATGATCAAAGTAACATGCCGTACTTTTCCCCCAGATAAGTAGCCCTCAACATCAGTGCATTTTTACACACCACAGCTGCTCCCTCAACAGAGCCTAATAATGCTGAGCCCTGTCATCTTGTAAAAGGAGAAGGTGGGGGGAAAGACTGTGTACCAGATACTGCTGATCAGGGTCATCTGAATGCAGCAGATGAATGAAGCGCCCCACAAGACCCTGTTCCTCTGCAAAGTCCTCTGGGTCAGGATCTTCTGCTGGCTGATCTGGCTGGTCCTGGATCAGTGTAGAGACCAGGTTCAGGATTGCATCCACCTGTAAAGAGAGAAGAAGGACATCATGCTTGGAATTCTGGGTGCAAACAAACAAAGAAACTGCAGATTAACGCTGTTCTGTGGCAACAGAATTTTACTGTAACACCAAAGATTACATCTGAAGAATGAAGGGTTTTTCTTTCCTTTTTTTTGCAGATTTGCAGAGATCTGAATTCAGATGCCAGTATATAAGTGTTACATAACTATATCATATATATCAAGCTATTCAAACAGTGCTTTGCCTAAACTCAAGCAAACAGATTTGAAGGGCTTTAAATGGTTCTTGTTCTTTCCAACTGCTCACAAAATGAGTGGGTGAGTGAAAAGATGGTGTTTTGGCACAGTCCGTAAGAAAGGCCAAAACAGATCAGAACATTACTGGAACACAGAAATATCAATACATTCCTCCTAGGCCAGAACGTAACAGCACATATCTGAGTCACATCCGACCTTTCGTTGTAGACTCTCAGCTTTTAAGAAGGGATTAAACAACGTGCCTTTATAAAAACAAGAAGAGAAAACCCCAAGGCTGATGCAAAATGACATCTGATCAAGGAGCGACACCAACCTGTTCTTGTGCCACTATGGTGGTGTTGTAGTCCAGGATGTTGCTCAGCACATAGCAGCTCATGTTTTTGCGCGACTCGTAATCGAAGTACTCGAAGAGCGGTGGAAAATGCTTGAGCTGTAGCACAGTGAGAATGTTATTGTAAGTGTCCACGGGGATCTTCAGAAGCCTGGTCAGCTCCTTAGATACTGCGCTGCTGGTGGCAATGCTGCGCAAAAAGACATGAAAAGAAGTCAAACGGTCATGAATAGAAGCACGTACACTGATAAGTAGTAATGAGGGACGCTACTATTGGGAAGGGAACAGCATCAGGCGTTGGTGTTTTAAAAGACATGGTTTAAAAATGTTTAGCTTATTCATCCAGTTAATATGCACCTTGGTTTTTGTGTAACAAAAGAGTGCAGTTATGTGCAAAAATCACATTATGATTTCCAAGAGATCTTATAAAAAAGGAATAACCTGTATTTTGAAAGTGGTATAATTAATCCATTGGTGCAAATTCAGCCTTACAGTTTTACTAAATTGCTAGGACATCTGAAACTCATAATACATTTCTCAAAACTACAGTCACAAAATCGGAAGAGTCTGTAGAAAACTATATTTTATCTTTAGTTCAATTCAAACTTTACCATCAAATGACTCATGAAAACCGTGACCTTTGCAATAAACTAAGAATCAGGGTTTGGACAAATTTTGGCAGGCTTGGTTTCTTGGCAGATTGGCTTTCAACCTCTGTAAGTGTTCAACCACCACTCTTGAGTCTTTTTCATGTGAGGTAATGACTCACACTCTAGTTTAATGGAGTCCAAGAACTATAGGCCATGTAACTCTTTTTGAATGACTATCTCATCTGCTCTCCTTTTCTGCATCATTTCCTTTAATGCTGCATTGTGTACATGAAGACTTCTTTCTGATTTAATGTTTGAATAGAGTTCATGCAATTTGAATTTAAACACGACTGGCCACTAATAGTACTGTAAGGGAAGTAAAGTAAGGTTAAGGAGTCCCTGTAGGCCTTATCCACTTCAGATAAGCATCTTTGGTAATATTCTTGTTGTCTGGAGGTATTTCTGCTCATACAGATTTCATATACCTTGTAACGTTCAAAAGAAATTGAAGCCATGCCATTATAAAGTGCTTATATAGTGCTTTATAATAAAACTGTAGCTCAGCTGATACAGCACTGTGTTAACAACAGAAAAGGTGGTTGTTTCGATTCCCAGGGAACACATGTACTGATAAATTTGATATCTTGAATGCACTGTAAGTCCCTTTGGATAAAAGGTCTTCCAAATGCATGAATAAATGTAATATTCAACTAACAGAATTCATTTTAGTGTCTATGCAATTAAGTATAACATAATAGAACAACATAACTTTCTATTGAAATTCCCCCAAAAAACATTATTAAAATATCGCAGTGCCAGCGAGTCACCAGAACAAATAAAAGCTCTTAGCGTGATTGACCAGTGCTGTGATCAGTCACTCACTTTGATTGCAAACAGTGAGTCATCGTATCTATCTGGCTTCCTATCCACCCGCAAAATTGCTGGGTGTCTGATGTGATTTTCGACGTCAGCATGATAAAACACACACACACACACACACACACACACACACACACACACACACACACACACACACACACACACACACACACACACACACACACACACACACACACACACACACACACACACACACACACACACACACACACACACACACACACACACACACACACACACACACACACACACACAGCATTTGTTTAAGCTATTGTAACACATGATAAACAAAAAAATAGCAATATGAGAACACACACAAAAGGAGAAATGAGTGTGCCTATAAAACTACTTGCAAATGTCTTCTGTGATCAAAGCTACTTAACTAGCTGTTGTCCAGCAAACTTAAAGATGTCTTCAAAGATAAGAACTGTATTAATATTTCACAAAAACTGTTTTCCCTAAACCCCTATTTCTGTCATTAATTTAGCCCAAACAACTCTTAATCTCCAATCAAACACTAAAAATCTCCCTCACAAAGAATGTGAACCTACAGATATAACAAATTCTTCTAATCCTTAACTAAGCCAAACAATGGACAGATTGCTAAAATAACAAACAAACAAAGAATCAATTCAATGCCATTATTGAACATACCTTGTCAATGTTCACAGTGGAAAACAAAGTATTTGACTCTGGGCTAATGACTTCTAAAGGTAATTGGAGTCGGCTAGCCTAGAATCCAATTAATGGAAGGGGGAACTTTCTGGAGTGGACCAATCAGAGTCCTGAACTCACCCCACTGTGATGCTATAGCATGACCTTGTGAGAGCTACACAGACATCTCAAGAAGATTCAAGAAGTCAAGGTTTTGATGCCATTCAGGTCTGATACACAATTACAGGAAACATTTGGTAGAGGCTGCCAAAGTAGGGTCAACTTAATTAATTAATTACATGTAAGAATTTAAATTGATGTGTTTTGTTTAAGCAAACTATGTTTATGTATTGTAATGTTTAACATATATTAAAGCCTTTTAAAATACTAAACTGAAGTTGGTTGTGGTCTTCTTTGTATATATTTTTAATGTTTTATAGCTGCTTTTATACTGTACAGTGAGACTGTTCTGATTCTTGTGGGTGGGCAACTGGAAACATTTTGTTATTAAGTTTAAAACCTAATCTAATCTTCATCATTATTCTTTTTGCTGCCCTGCAATAACTGGTATTTTCTACAAGAAATGCAGTTCAGAATCAGCATACATATTTTACACAAATGGAAAATATAGCTATGTATTTATACAGCAAAAATTCTCTCTGTATCACACTACACAAGTGTTAATTTTATGTGTATGTGCTCTGTGATCTGTTGCTGTAAGATGTGAGAAAACAGTATAGCTGGGACTCACTGTTCCAGGTTGAGTTTGTTGAAGATTTCCACAGTACTCTCCAACACTTTATCCACATAGTCCACGCGATCAGGATAGCACTTCATGGCCAGGTTGATGAGAGACACTTGGAGTGAAACAACATCTTCAGAAGGCATGTCCTGGCGAGACTGATGGGAAAAATCAAAGTGGCAACATGTAATATACAGTAGTAAAATATAATGCCAAGCCTTTGGCTGTGTTTTGAATTTGAAAATGTGTTTGGATTTAATAACATCATGCAGTTCTTTACTATCAATAGCCTTTCAGAACAAACCTGTATGACAGTGGCCACTTGCTGGGAGAAAATGTCAAATAACTTGATCTCAGCAGGGATGCCAGGTCCATCTTCTCTGTGAGCAAACAAGGCCAATCTGATGGATGAAAGAGAAATTAAATATGACTCTCCAGAAGTATGTGACAGATAACTGTCACTGAGCTGAGCAGCAGATGTGGAAGTGGAACAGCAAGCCACCTGTCAATCAGGGCGATAATGATGTTCTTCACGTTCACGTTCTGGTGCAGCTCGGCACACGAGCGAAGGAACGGGTTCAGCGTCTGCAGGTGGAACTCATCTGGAAAGACCTGGAGAACAAGTGCAGATGACATCATATAAACATTAACTAAGACTTAATAATAATAATGTTTAAATAATAATTTAAATATTATTCTGAATCATCATCGTCTTTAAATCATTGAGTAATATTAAAAATGTGAACAGTCAGACTCCTGCAGTCATGCACAATAAGACAGTAAGCAATGGTGTTGCGTTTCTGTACCTGGATGATGCACTCCATTAGGTATTCCTGTGCTAGAGAATCCCTACAGTTCACCACCTGCTCCAAGACCCCAGACAGCACGACCTGTGGAAAGCCGACACATGCTTACTGCATGCAACAATTGTGCTGCAAAAAAACCTGGTACAACCCATGATGACTCCAGATGCTGCCTACAGTATATTGCAAATAACTGTGTTAAAGCTACTGTACATTACAATCTGCATGTTGCTCTTGTAGTTAGATAAACTGTTGTTGGACTGGGAAGTAAATTGGTGGTTCTAAAATTGATGAGAAATACCACAGACGCTTACCGAACTATAGTATAAAAAGCAAGTTATAAGTAAGTTATTTTCGATGAAATGCTTAGTATACATTTGAAAAGCTTCTCTGCAGGCACAGTATGATGCATATGTATGGGTACTTGAATTTAAAAATCAAATGAGAACATATTGAGCACAGCATTGTTAATTAATGAACGTGACTGTCGAGTGCTTGTCAAAGAACCATTAAAAAACGCTGTAACCTCTTAGACAGTCAATGCCATCAATGGCTCTTTTACTCACTGATTATGCAAAGTGCTAGCCTGAGGTATCCCATATTAACCACAGGCAAACGGGTAATTAAGATCGCATCTAATTCTAATGCCTCCTTTTAAATGTTTATGAGCTTTGGAGACAGATAACGTGCTGATTTCTTTATTGCAGCTTTTAAACCGAACTGCACCTGTTTGTACTTTTCCACATTGACTCCTTCCAATTGACTCAGTCGCACAAGATTGGTTCCTACAAGGATACGCAGCTCCTGTCTCTCCTTTTCCCTCTTTTCTCGGTCCCGACTGTGTCCCTGATGCTGCATTCGCACCCACAGCTTATTCATCTCGGCGAAATTCAGCAGCACAAAGTCAATGGAGTCATTAATGTCTCCAGTAATCTCCTCCCTACATCAAACAGAAGAGCACGTTGGTACCTTCATCCTTACAAGATAATGAGATTTTGTAGTGATTTCTTCATTTTGTAAAAAAAGCTGTCCAAGTGTTCCCCAAAGCAATGAAAATAAGCATTTCCAGGCACCAGATTACATTGGATTTCAGTGCGTGAGATATGCTACGATATCTTTTAAATTACTCCACGTGAGTCACGGCACTCGAGAGATACTTGAGATGCAATTACTGCCATTAGATAGAGAGTGTCGTACTCAGCCTGCTCTCCGTCGTCAGGCAGGATGTTGCGCGTGCACTGCAGCAGGTAGTTCCTGAGGAACAAGCCCCGGAGAGGATGCTGCACGCCGCGACACATTTCCACCAGGTCCTTTAGAATGTCTTTGCGTGACTGGGGGAAGGAGCGAACGTACACCACTCCAACAGTTATCAACAGGTACCTGTGGAGTCAGAGAGGAAGTGGAGACAGGACAAGTTAACCATGGCAAATATGAATCAGTGCCCACATATCTAAGGATGAAAAATAACAAAGATATCAGACACATAAGGTATTTGATATCAGATAAAAAAACTTTAGACTCTAAACATGTTTTTTTCTAAATCCAACAAATGCACAACCAATCTGTTACAGCATATGGTTTTCTATTAAAGTTACACAGGCAATGAAACAGCTCTGTACAAATCAAACATTTTTCCAACTGTGTTATTTCTTGGTATCACATTTCCTCAACTTTACTTAACATGGATCTCTTAAAAACAGTATGGGGCACATGACTACTTCAACGTCGCTGTGACATCTTATAATAAAACCTCAAATAAAAGCTCAGCTGGAAAACAACAGAACTAGCTAGGTGACTCATTGGGCTACTGTCAGCAATCCATTAAAGACAACATCAATAAACATGTTCATCAATAATGGGTTTACCAACAGAATTAAGGTGTATTACTGAACTTCCTACTGCAGGATTAAGCAGTCGATACATGAGGTGAAATCTTTTTATGCCTACTTTACATACCCATGACTACAAATGACCAGCTACACTCATTAATAATAATGTCAGAGGTATAAGACACTAGGGCAAATCTTGCTTTTACACTCAGTTCTCAATTTACACTTTTTATCCAAGAAGTGTCACACTGCCAAGCTTATGCAAACCATATTCTGACAGTGACTGAATAATACATTATATACTAATAATGTATCTCTGCCTGTACATGTTTAACTTATAAAACATATCTTCTGCAAATTTAAGCTTTGTCATCCTGCACTATCAAGGATGAATATAAATTGTGTGCAGTCAGGCCAGGGCACGCTCGCTCCTAATGGAAATTGACACTATGTAATAGAATGAGTAAAGAGAGATGTTAGATTAAGTATTGACTTAAGTCAACAAATAAACACTCAAACCATTGGTGGTACGACCGAATTAAATAGCAAGAATTCGAGGGAGTGAGGGAGAAATTTTAAACACCTGATGTCTGTGCTCTCATGAAATTCTAGATCTTAATAAAATCACTAAAGCTGCATTCAAGACTCTGTGGGCAATTTTATTTTAAGGTATTAAAATTGGCCATTTGATTGCAAGCCAAGTTCTTAAAGTTGCCCTGCTGCAGTTATAGCAGCAGTTTCTATGGATTACTGAGATACTCACAGTCTAGGAATGATGTTCCCTGCATACTGAACAAGCTCATAGAGGTCAGCCACTTTGCGACCTTTGGCGAACTCATCTGTCAGATAGACCTCCAGGTAATGCAGCTCATCTGAGATAGCCATGTCTACAAGAGAAGTTTAATATATGAATAAATAAATAAACAGACTACAGATGACATATGATGCCTAAAGGTTGTGGGAAAAACTTATAACAGCACTGAATACTGCTTTTTTTTTAATTCTCAAACATACTTTTACTATTCAGTTTAGGTCCTGTTATTACATGGTATTAACGTCCATCTCAAGTTCAGTTAATACTGGTACTTAACAAAATAATAATACAAACTCCAATTAAACTATAATATTTGTGGCTTTTAAATTCAAGTATTTTTAAGGAAAACACTGTGCAACTTTTTCATGCCTTTTTTATTTTTGCCCCGATCAACATGCATTGAGATGAATGTTAATACCAGGTGTAAACAAGTCCTTGGTGTGCAAGATTAAGTTCTGTTCTAGTTCTAGTATCATATACCATAAAAAAAGCACATACAAAGTTCATAGTAGCTCTTGGGAGAAAGCATTGATGTCCTCAACTCCCCCAACATATTTGAGGCATGTTTCAGTGCATCCATCAGTTTGTTCTTGTCCTGGAAGGATGGCATGTTATAAACACAGTAAATATTTTATATAATGTTGTAAGAAACACCTACAACTTAAAATAAGCTATGAATAAAATCACTGTTTTCAGATGTTAAACAAGAGCGATCACAGAGCTGTGGAAAGAATGTGCACAATAAGGCCTCATGGCACAGGTGAGAAACAGGTTGTACCCAACTCACCAGGCAGCGCTTCATTTGAAACGACTGAACCTTCACTGCCTGCACCGCCTCATCCAAAAGCTTCTCCTGCTCATCCTGGGGTGACTGCTGTGTGGCAGGCTGGGACAAACAGCAAACAGTGCCATCAATGTGGGATTATGGCACAAACTACAGTCAACTGTTTAAAATGTTAGTGCTATTGAGTAGTGGTTTTCAACTACCAAGATTTTAGGATTAAACTTACACTACCAACATATACACTACCAATCAAAGACTTGTACAGCAAGATATTTAAGTAGTCATTTTCTGGTCTTATCTAGATTCTGGTCTTCCACAGATTCCAAGTATTTAAGCCAAAAACTTATGATCATGTGAAATATAAAAAGGTTGTAGACAAAGTGAAAACTGCAGATCACTGCAGACACAGTCTGAAACGTCATGTCAATCACCCTTCTTTCATTAAAAAGCAATCAATTTTTGAAAATAAATCTTCATACAGCAGATCTTAGAGAATGAAAAGAGTGACGCTGTATTAATCTGTTGATGTGTGATCAATAAATGTCTGAAAAACATGAATTTATCCTCAGTCCCATTACAGAAGTGTCACTGGGCTGTGGGCCGGGGTTTAAAGGACGGTTGACAGATACAATGATGACAATCAATAGTCACTCCTCCCTTTCCTCCAACAACTCAGTGACAAACAGTATCTCGAACCACAATTTTTAATTCGTAAAGATGAACAACAATCACGTGAAACTAAGGCGTGTCTTTAAGTAAAATGAATATATCCGTTATATTACAATTTACCAACTCAAGTCAGTCAGATGATTATAACAAGCAGCATTAGCCTAAGGTAGCTCATGTTATACTTATGTTCTTAATGGAGATCGTTTCGATATCAGATTAATGTTATGAATAAGGAGAATATAAAAATAATAAAGTTATTTGATTAGAAAAAATAATAACTGCATACGTAACTGAAAATAAAATAACAAGGCTAATGTTAGCTGGATTAGCAGCGTATTTAAGCAAGTTTTCCACAAAACATGTCAACCGAAATGACAGCAAAACTAAATGGCCGCATTTTTTCCAAAACCACAACGCAACTGTGAAACCGCCTGCAGAACTAAACAACACAACGAGAAAATACAACGAGATTAATGTAGCTAAAGGTAGGCCTCTGCATCTTTAATGCTACTGCTAACGGCTAACTTGCACAGACGCAAAGCAGTCTATTAAGATTTCTTAGAGCCGTTCTGCCACTATTACTGCTACAAACAACTCAACAGTGCAAATAAAGCTTGCAGCACACAATGTTTGAACATGAGGATCTTTATATCTTACCATGATTATCTGTTATGTTAGAAGAAACACTGGATGACCCCCCCGTGAATGGATCCAGTCATGTGACTACTGCTGTTCCTCCTCATGACGAGCACTGCCTCATACAAACCACAACCCCTGAAAGATTTATTTTTTAAACTTTCTAGCTATAACATTAAGAAACAAAATACATTTATTTACACTGAAACACAGAATTGGTTTGTAAAGACTTCATACATGACATCATTCTATTCATCAAACCTTACAGAAAAAAGAAAGGTGTTAAAGAAAAATAAAGTCTCTTTATTTCGGATTGCATTGTATATTTTCATGTCTGTTTCGCTTGATCATCTGTGGTGTATTTTGTCGTGTTTTGAGAATAGAGTAAACAAAAAATGAAAACGCCTATTTTCGGTTCTACCAATCATATGGCGAAACGTTTCTTTTGTGAGTGGCACGTGTTTAGTTTTGCGCGAAATCAAGTTGCGAACGCAGTGACTCGGGAACGATTTTGTTGTGTTGTGGATAGTGTGAAATATTCAACTACTTTACAAATGGATAAAGAGTTATTTCGCAGGCTTGCGTCGAAGATTGGAATAACATATGTAAAAATTCTGAGGTAAGTGTTTTCAAACAGGAGATCAGCTAGTTTGTATACGTCTGTAACAGCAGAACTAAGTCTGATGATTTATTTTCAGCCAAGCAGAAGAGTACATGCGATCATCCCAAGTAAAGTGTGTTGGACTGGGTTCCGTGACAATCACCAGCAAGGCAATCATTTGTCAAAGGCAGTGATGGTAAATGTACAATGAAATACTCTTTCATCTGTTTATGAATAGGAGTATGCCATTAAAATGTCTGGGCTGAGTTCAAAGGTGTACAATAGTAATTTAAAAACTATGGAGTGCATGCTGGGCCTGCAGTCGAATCTGGGTGTCAGGGACCTTGCAGTGCAATATGGGTGTTTGGATGCAGTTAAAGGGGCCTCTCAGATCCTTCAAAAATGAGCTACGTGATTATGTTTAAAACAGTGAAACAACCCTAAGTTGATGCTAAAAGTATGGTATGATTTAAGCCTGTGTATTTATTTAAGGTATGAGGCCAGTTTGCCGCTGTTCAACAGCAAGACCTTGACTTGGGTAAACCTCTCTTTACATCAGCAGCCCTGTATGCAGCATGCAAGTAATTTTTTGAAGCCCTGAATTCTAATTAAGTGTTACACAGAGTCAGTAATGTTTGGTTCAAAAACACATGTTAGTGGATCCAGTTTTTGACAGCGCAGATATTCTATTAGAAATATTAATCATGAAAATCGCTAGTGATGCAAAATAAAAAAAAATAAAACTAAAATGTCTAATTTTTAATGATCACCATTCGTTATCTCCCTTTGACAAACTGTCAGTTCTATTATTGTTGTTAAGATGATTATGATTACATCTTTTTCCTTCAGGTTTTGGCCCCAACACATTTAAAATACTGTTAACAATAACAACACTATAGGAAGTAAAAGTGTAGTCATGCATGTGAGTGGTGATCTATGAAATATTCACACAGAAAGCGTACTGTTATGATTCATAGAATACAAACACTGTGATCTCAGAATAATTGGTTTCTGCATAACACAACCACACATGTACCCAACAGTGTACCACATTGTATTGCATTATTGTGTTAGTTTCTTACTGCCTGCATAATGCACAAGACAGGTAACTCTTTATTAATAGGACAGTATCCAAGAAGTCTATATTGGAAAATTTGAATATGCATTTATATGCATATTATTTGCATATTTTAAGTATTGTGACGTTGTCTGTGACCAATTACGTAAATGTAAACTGAATTTATCATTTAATTTGATACATTTGTATACATTTTTCTATGTTTATCTCTGTGGCACTGTGTTGGACTACTGTCCAAACAAATGATGGAACTGTACAGTAATAAACAACTGTGACTTCCAGATGGGTCAAAAAGATTTTATGCATGCCAACAAGCCATGGAAATTTCTAACTTTAAATAGCACCTTGTTTACATTCATTTAATAAAAATGGAAAAATAAATTGATTCTGTCCTTCCTGTTTGAAGGTGCATGAAAATCAGAACTGACAGGAAATTAACCTCTTCATCTGGAGAAAAGAAGGGAATCTTTGACCGGTTGTGTACACAATTCCAAAAATTTGGACAGGAGATCTGTAGTAAGTGTGAACTTCAAACAAAAGAAATTTACACATTTTCTAATGAAAGAAAATAAACCACAAAGGTTTTTTGTGTGGGAGGACTGGGTAATGACTTTCATGTTTTACAAAGATGTTCTAATTGAAGGTGCACAACTTCGATCTCTGTTTTCATTGAAGAATAACATTACTTCAAAGAGAGATGTCATTAAGAAACACAAATGTTCACTGGTTACCATGGCTGCAGACAAGTCACAATTAAACAATGTATATTTTCTGTGTTGTTGGAACATCAAAGACCAGCATGTTTTCTGCTCAAGTGGTTATTGTATTTGGATTGTACTTGAATTGTACCAATTCACTCAAATGTCTTCCTGTATGCTCAGATGAAGCTTCCTATACAGAGCAACCAATTAAAACAGCTCAAAAGAGGCAGAAGACTCTCACCGAAATGCTGGAAATGGAGGATGATGATAAAGACACTGGCTTCCCAGTAAGCAATAATGGTAAGTCATTACTTTTACCCATAATCTAATAATATTTAATACAGTAAATGAATATCCAAATTATTACTTTGTTTTTAAGCAAAGCATGTCAATATGCTGTAAAAATGCGTTTTTGCCCTGTCATTGAACCAAAATGGAGTATGTCTCGATGTAAAATCATAGAGATGGAGTATGTCTGTAAAAATGTGTATCTGGCTTCTTTCCAGATGGAAGGCTGGCAACATCATCTAAGCAAGCACGATTTGAGAAGACTGAAAAGAAAGTAACACAAAATTATGAAGAGTGGAAACGAAAGATCCTTGAAAATGCACTAAAAGCACAGGCTTTAGATTCATAGCCTTCAAAATTTTATTTTTTATTTTATTTAATTATGGTTCTGCATAATGTCAACAAGACTGGAGTTGGAGTTAATATTGTGACAAAAGAAGTTGTCTGCCCCCTCCTGGCTTCTAATGTAAAATACTGTGTGGGTAGTTGCTGTTTCACATGGTCAATAAAATGACACATTTATTCGTTAGTTCTTTATTGCGCTATGCTGTTTGGATCTATTATCACAATGAGCTAAACTGAGTGTTTAAAAGTGTTCATTTTAAAAGAGGTTTATATAGGGTAAGGTTTTTATACATGTGTGAGTGGTAATATTTGAATTAAAGTCAATCATCTCTTTAATGCATCATGACTAAAGTATTATGTATGGTGATATGACCTAATCATTTTTACTGTGTTCTGTGCTTCTTTGAATTACTTGACAGAGATTTTATGTATGTATTCAAGAGCATTTGGACATGTTTTTGTTTCAATAAGATGTGTCTCTTGTGTTTACAGTTTGGTTTATTGTGATTAAAATGTATGTCTTTGATGCAGTAAGATTTTCCAACTCCCATTGTGGTTATGTTTTTTAATGTCTTGATTAAACATGCATGTTCTACAGAATCATCAAGATGTTTGTGGCAATTTGTTGCTTTTAAAAAAAATAAACGATTGCTATACAAGAACATTCTACTAACTAACTATAATTGAAAAATATTAAAACACAACTTCCCCATACAGATTCCTAATTTTTGTGCATGTGTCTAGCGGTTTCCATGCTTTGAGTAGAACCACATTTGTGCATATTTGTAATTGTGCTATTACTAAAAATGTGTAAATCTTCCAACAAATCCATAAAATTCAAATTAAGAGCAATGTAACAAATTCTTATGAAGCATAATAATATGTCATATTTATGTTCAAACATTCTGAAGCAACCAGTAAAATGATTTTAAATGGGAATTTTGAAAAATAAGACTATACACTGACATACACTGTATTCCATGCAAGTTTCTCAGAAATGTGTCCTAATCAACATGCTAAACCAAATCAGATCTATAGGATGACCATTGATAATACATATCCTCATGCTATATTTTGACTAGTATAAAATACTTTTACACCACGAGAAAGAAACATTTTCTTTCAAAAAGAAAGAGCAGCAGTGCCCAAGAAATACTCCTTCACAGAAGGGACAAAAGCTTTGTCACCTGATTCAAAAGCACACTTTGCAATCCATGCCTAACACTCTTGGTGTGAAAGCATGATAAAAAATTTTTTAATTAAATGCAATGTTGTTGCAAACAAAGTACTTCAAGGAAAGGTGGCTTTTATAAACAAGATACATGTACAGGCAAAAATTCACACATGGACAAGAACTTTGCGCACATCGTTTCAAACCATTTAACAAACCCAGACAAACTGGTGTGTGATGTAATGTCACTGTAGAAATGGACTGAAGCTACTAACGCCGTCTTCAGGCTAACAGCTAATTTTCAGTACTGACCGATCTGTTCTGCTGAAACCTCTTTAACCTGTTAGCTGCTGCGACCGCATAGAAGTGTTTCTGAAAAAAGAAACAGTTACTAAAAGAGCATCATCACTTGTTATGCTGTAATGAAGTACACATCACATAAACACGTGTCATAAATAGATAAAAAAAGAACCTTAAGCCTTTACTAGAGTTTCCATACCTTCCATTGACGGTGAGCAGCAAGATAACGCTGGAGTCTCATTTGGGACTTAAGACGGACTTTGTATATCTTAGCCTTGTCCTCCAGGTTATTTAACCAGCTATGTTTCATACATCCTGATGCACTCAGACGACTGCTGCCATAGACACACACACACACACAGAGAAAGATGTTCAAAACATCCTTAATGAAGCAAACAGTTCCATAATTTTTTAGAACATTTTAGAACATACATACCAAATACATACAAACCAAAACCAATTTGTTTTTGAAATGACAGAGGACAGCAATTGCGGTAAATGCACTGCATAAGTGCACTTTTTTCACAGATGAGAAAGTATATGCTATCCATCTGATTGTGCTACATTGTCGTCATCAATAAGTATTCATCAGCTAAAAGTACGAATGTGCAGGGGTGGCATGAATTGCACTGCATGCAAGCGTGTGATGAAGTCTTTACATAATATTGTCACCACACATAAAAAGAAATTAAGTCCAGAGTGGGTGTTGCTGTCAAAGCCCACTGGATCATCAACTACCACGTTTTACTGCGTAGACAGTGGTAAGATGGAGGACAAAAGATGTTGCGGCCTCTCTTGGCCACCTGCTGTGCCAGCCTGATATTATCTCATGCCAGCTGAGCTGTGCAGCCCTTGTGTGGGAGAGGTTGCCTATCCAACACAGAGCAAGGTCCAAATGCTCTAAAATGCACCAGACCATGTTATGTTACAGGCCAATTATATGTAATTTGTGCCATTTTTGGTCCATAGCACAGCATTTTCAGAGGTTTTAGTTTTGATGTCTGGATGCATTAAGGGAATCTGGACAGGGCTAGGTAGCAATGATCAGGAGGTGGACAGGAAAGTGATGGTACATTGGTACATTCCAAGATGGCGGCGCGGCAGTAGCACGCAGCGGCCACTCCGGAGACAAAACGGTGCTATTTTCGTATCTAAGCCTGACAAAAAATACACATGTACACCAGACACAGTGGTGTTCATGTGTACGACCGCCGGACATTCATAGACTTAAAGAAATACGCATCCATTAACTTGGAAGATGAAGTTTGCGCGAAACTCCGCGAACTCGGGTTGCTACGGACACCAGGCCTCCAGCCCTCGGCGTTGCCTGACGCCGGCGACCGGGAGGAAGTGCG